>VZRL01003051.1:2916356-2949562 GCA_013397895.1 Origma solitaria | reverse complement strand
CCGCCGGCCGCACGGCTTCATGACCGCGGTGAGTGCTGCCCGCCCCCCCCGCCCCCGCGCCCCCACGCCTGCTCCGCCCGCTCCCGCCGCTTCTTTTTGTTTAGCTCTCGGCTTCTGCCTGCCTTCGGGGCGGGAGTTCTTTTTGTTTTTGACGCTCCGGGAGGGTTTCGTGGGGGAAGGGGAAAGCGCGGGGAGCGTGGCGGCGGTTCCGCCGGTGCCGGGGCGGGGGGTGTGCCCGGTGTCCCCCGGTGCCCGCGTGGGGACAACGCGGGGGCGGCGCTTCCCCTGCAGCCGCTGTGGGTGGCGGTGCGTGCCCGGGGGGTCCCCACGCCGTGCCCCCGGCTCCTCCTCCCGCCGCGGCTCCGCGGAGCTTCCTCCCGCCGCTCTGCGCGGTGAGCCCTCCAGCCTGTCGCCCGGCACGGCAAGCCCGCGCTGCTTGCGATGGAGAACGGGGCCAGCCCGGGGCCGGGACCCGGGAGCGCGGCGCCGCCGTGCCCCTCGCCGCAGGGTCAGCCCCATCGAACTCGGGCGCGTGGTTCGATGAAATGCAGACGCTTTTGGCGTTGTTCGCTGCGCCCCGTTGTTCCCGGAGCGGCGGGAAGCCCCCGGGGATGTGCGGAGCGTCTGTGGCTTGCCGAGGCGGGGGCAGCGTGGGAGAGGTGCTCCGGGGTTCCCGCGTTTTGGGGTGAAATCCGGGAAACGGCTGGCCAAGTGCTGGAGGTGAGGGTGGGATCTGCACGTGGCCGTTCGGAGCTTTCCATCTTTTTCGGGGTTTTTCGGTGGAGTTGGGCGATGAGTTGGTGGCGGCAGCGGGGCAGCAGTCCCACTGCTTTCCTGCCTTGCTCCTGCTTGGGCACACCGGCGTGCTTGGTGCTCAGGTTCTGTGGGAGCGGAAACTGGCTTTTATTGGTAAGGCTTTGGATTAGGACAAGGCCCAAACAAAGACTAAAAAGAACAAAGAGTAAAATAAAGGGTAAGCTTGAAGAGGACCCAATAAACTCATGTTCCTGCCGTGGTGCCTGCCTGTGGATGGATGCTGTACTCGACATGTGAAGTTAAACATGCTGAATTATGGTGGACTTAAATGCTGAGAAAGCAGCTTGATTAGCTTTGGGGCTAACCTATAAACTCAAGATAACTTTATATATAACATACCATGTATATGTGTATATATATACATATATATGCACACACACCCACTCTCCGAATCTTTTTATTGGTGGGCTTGCATTTAGACATATAAGGGTTGGGTTGTAATATATTGACATGTGAGTCATTTAACTTCTGTTGTGTTTCTTGGTTTGGGGTCTGTTTTCCTCTCCTAAAAGTCTGGTGCAATGCTCCATCTATGCAAGAAAAATTAAGCTGGCGTTACCCCACGTCAGGAAACTTGAAGTTTGAAGGTTGTTGTTTTTTTTTCTTGGCAGGTGCCAATTCACGTTTCCCGAGCTCTGCAGAAGGTAGTTGGACACAAGTCTGAACTGAAAGCTCTATAGTAGCAATTAGTGCAGCACAGGGCTTGAGCTGATGAACTTAGCCGGTGCCAGGGTGTGTTATCTCTGAGTTCAGCTGCGCGCTGCTGCAGCGGATCAGCTTCTGCTGGGGGCCCACTTGTGTCCAGCTGTGCCACTTGACTTTTATAGAAACAGAAAGGAGATGATGATTCCCACTTTGTATGTTCGAGTTGCCTGAAATAAGTATAGAACTTTTCTGTGCTTTTAGTATTTTTTTTTTGGTGTTATCAGATATGCCCATAAACTGAGTGGTGCTGCTGTACACGGTGTTTACACTTGCAGATTGTGGAGGAGATGCTGCTTTGGCTGCCCTGCATGTCCTGAAGGGAGCTGGAGGCACTGGCCCTGTATCAGTCTGGGCATGTGGCCCTGAGCACTCTCAGGGTCCTTGCTGGAATAAAACTTGGTTGATATCTTTGTTGGCAGTATTTAGACCAGAGGATGAAGTTGTGACCTGCTTTGGGTGCTGCTGCTGGGGCTCTGCTGGAGGAGCTCCTCAGGGATTTTTTCAGCCCAGAAGTAAGATATTTTTTGTGTAAAAAGGGTCACCAGCCAAGGAGTGTGCTGCCTTGACAGCTCCAGCCCCCACGGAACTTCTGCTTGAGGAGCCTTTCAGTGTCCTCTAGAGAGCTCGGAATTGAAGGCACCAGCATTGCCAGCAACTCTCTGTGTCAGGACCTGCCAGTCCAGTAAGTAATGGAGCAGATAGAGGGATGTGTAATGGTCCTGCTGAACGAGAAGTACTGCCTGGCAAGTGAGTGGAGTGCCTGGGAAAGAAGACAGAGGCTTAGGGACACATCAGGCTGATTTTTACCATCTTTATTAACCACGGGCTCTGCCCACTCAGTGCGATAGACTTGAAAACCTGACATGCTGAGTGAGAGCAAACTCTCCTGGTGCCTGAGATAGTTTGGCATCTGAAGATGCTGTACATGGATATGGTTTAAACTGGTGAGAAAGCCGTGCAGTTCTCACGCAGAGCTGTTGGTTCCCATAACAGCAGCGGAAGTTTTCATGTTGGTTTCACTGGGGTTGTAATTCCACCTTCCTGCCTTGCTGTCTCTTCTTGCCTACTCATTGATGGGGTTAAAAGGAGATGGTATTTATGAGAGGAAGTACCCCAGGCACTCAGAAGACTTTTTCCACGTGCAGATTTGTGATACCTTATCAGAAGGAGCTGCACAGAGGGATTATAGCTAGCGAGGTGGCAGAAAGGATGGGTGTTGGGAAGAGTGCCCACAGCCACCGCTGCCATGCCTCGCTTGATGCTGCTCCCTGACTTAGGATCGTCTTACTGCACTGCTTTGGTGCAAAACAAGCTTCATGAAACACAGCTTTCCTTTCCTGGCTGCAGATGGATGAAAATCATCCTCTAGTCCCCATAAGTAACTGGCCATCAGCAGTTTGGATGAATGCTCACTGCCTTTCAGCAGAGGTGCATCTTCTGGGTTATTCCCTTTGGCTCCTTGAGTTTTCTTGCTGCAGTGGTTGCTGTTCCTCCCTTCCCGCTACATGAGTGCGTTGTGTGTAAGCTCATCTGTAGGACATCCCTGCACCGATGGTAACTTTTCCAGAGGGAGGTACATGGAGGCAGCGAGTGCCTCGTCCTGGTGTGTGTGTGTGTGTTGGCGCTCCACAGCTGCAATGGTGTTGGGCAACTTCCTGCGCCGTGTCGCTGCTGTGGCAGCTCCGGGTGACTCAGGCAGTGCCCGGCTCTGCTCTCGACAAGTGCTCGCTTGCAGGCTGCAAACCCTGTCCACACGGGGAAACTCCCTGTGGGTGGCTCTTCCCAGATCCAGTGGCTGCCTTGGCTCCCGGAGAGGACACAAGGAACCCCTGAGATGCTGCTTCACTTTTTTCCTGACTGGATCTTTTTTGTGTTCTAGGTGTGTGTTCCCTGTCGCATTACACGTGATTTGGTGCATGCTGGGTGATGGTGAGCTCTCCATCCCATCCTCACCATGCTGGGTAAAAGCACACACTGCTGTTCCATGGTACTCCCAAAACACAATTTAGGTCAGCAAGAACAGACAGCTCACCGTGCTTGGGTAATAAATTACATGGAATGGAAGAAGTGCTGCCTGATGCCAGCCAGCATCTTTATGACCCCTGGTACGCTGCCTGCTCCCTGTAAAACATTATGGCTGTGGAAGCACAAGGGCTGGGTCACTCCAGGTTGGGAGAGCGCTGCTCAGGGCTCTCGGCATGATGGGAAGCCTGGCTGCTGTGTTTGGGGCAGGAATGCTCACTTAGCTGAGTGGTTGCTCAGTGGTGTGAGGATGATTTTAAGAGAAGCCTGGAATTTGTGCAGATAGGAATACTTATAATGAAAGTCAATGATGTGGATTCTGGCTTCTTTTTGCCTAGTGCATTCAAAATTTTTTCCCATTATATTCAGACTAGACTTGGAGCCTCCCTACTTTTTCTTCAAGGGTTAAGAAATGTTAGGAACTCCATTAAATTGGCTATTGTAGGCATCACCTCTCACCTCTACTCTTCTGCACACTTAGGCTTCACGTTTTCTCTCAGGTTATTTTCAGTGCATTCCTATCTTGCAGTTTGCAGCTACTTTTAGTTTCCCAGTTTAAGTGTGGTCCTGTCCTTCCCTTCTTGTTAATGGTGTCACTGGATTATATTGTGCTTAGATTTGGGGCAAGTATGTGGTTGCCTGAAAGCTGAGTACTGGATATGGAGAGAGCTTGGTGCCTGGAAAAGTTTCATGAAGTAGAGCTGAAGGAGTGGGTGCTGGGAAGCCACTGGCAAGCACCAGCCACTCATCCCTTATCCTGTGGCCTGTGAGGATCATCCCAGACCAGTTACCAGCCAGTTTGGTTCGGTTTTTAGGGATGTCAAGGAGTCAGACGTAGGAGGGTTTGTTTGTTTGTTTGTTTGTTTGTTTGTTTGTTTAAACAGAAAGCCAAGTTCAACACTGGTGGAATAAAATTCAAAGCAAGTTGGCCAGGGAGGTCAGCAGGGTGAAGAGCATTGCTTTGCCTTCCCTGGGCTCTGGAGGAAAATTTTGGGAGCAGGAGCTGGGTAGGAGCAGTTGGGAGCAGCAGCTAGGGGCAGCTCACAATTACAAAGTTGTGCTGGTAATGTGGTTTTGTGATATGGCGCTGATGGTGCTTTCCAGTTAAATCTTGCAGAAGGGTCACTTGGGTTGAAGCTTCAAATTGTTGGTTTTCCACTGGAAATTGGGAGTTTTGGTACTTTAAAGGCAGAAAAGCTGTATGGAAAAGATAGCTTTATGTTTTCTAGCATTGGTAAATTGGTACTGACACGGCTGAAATGTGGCTATATTCACCTCTGTTTCAAGAGGATGGTAGAGAAACACACAGAAGGGTTACCCTGAAAAGGGAATTAACATCAGAATTATTTTGCAAAGCATTTGCTCAAATGGCTCACATGAACATATCAATGGCTTACATTCTTCTTGTGTTTTAGTCCACTTAGCATGCACAGTTCTGAATTTAAGGAAAATGACCCATAAGCATCTCTTGAAAAGCTACTATTAGCTGTAAAGCATTTTTCTTGAATGGACTTATTTCCCTTCCCTCCCCTTTCTGTGACACCAAGGGTTTTTCTTAATAGTTTAGATTTCACTGCTTGTTTAGGTTTGGGGTTTTTAAAAATTATTTTCATATCCCAGTTTCTCTGTTAGACTGTTTTCATGTGCATGTTTTAAATCTGAGGCACAGGGAACCAGGTCCAACAGTGACTGCAGCCTTTGGAAAGGCTTCACATTTGCAAAGTCTCTGAAGGCACTGCTGGAATAAATGTCCCAGAGGCTCTGGACCGTGTACAGGGTCTGGATTGGGGTCAGGGCATGTCTGAGTTCATGTATCATTTTCCTTTCAGATATTTGTTTCAAACACAAACCCACTTATGTGTGTATATATGTGTGTATTTAATTTAAAATTCCAAACTTTTACGAAAAAAGTTAGATGAGATCTTTCTCTTGCTCTCTGCCCTTTTCTGGGGTATGATAAGGGTTTGTTTAATCCCTTCCCTTTTGCAGGATTTCTTAACTTTTCTTAATAGTGGACCCTTGAATTGGTTTTCATTACTTTTCTCCCCCCACCCTGTCTTTAATTGTACCACAGAGTGTGGGAGAACATTGACATGAAAGAGTCTTGGAAGTATTTCTGCAAATCTCTGGAGAACCTCTCTCTCCCCTTGAACCCACCAATGCCAAGGTTAAAATGAAGTCCCTGGGCTTATGGCTTGTGCAGTCCTTTGGTTGGTTGGTTTTATTTTCAGGCTGGATTTGAGATGCTGATGACTGCCTTTTTAATGGTTTTTAAAAACCATTATTTTTAATTTCCCCCTGCTTTGCAAGCCAGGAGGAGCAGGTAGGGCCCTGCTGTAGGTGCTGCCCCAGGGAGCATCTCTGGGTGTCCTTTGTCATCCAGGGGTCCGTCTCTTCCACACACTGGGTCCCAGCTTGCTGAAATCTACGGCTGAGAGGTGGTTTTATCCTCGGAAGACTGTAATGCCTTTAGTTGTCTTGGGTACGTGACATCATATAGTGTTATAATCAAATATAGGCCTTTCTCAGCGCTGGGGGAGGATCTCAGCTGCCCTCGAGCAGGGGTGTGAGGAGTGCAGGGTATGGAGCAGGGCAGAAGAGACAAAGGAGATAAGTGGGGGGAAAGGTTGAATTGGTAGGGGGCAAAATGGTGTCATCCTTTTAATGCTCCTGGTCAAGCAGATGGGGTGCTTTTTATTGATGGGTTTTCATTAGTTGTGCCAGAATATTTTTTTTCCTTCTTTTCTCTAACATGCAAAGACTTGTAGCCTGTCCTGTGCTGTGTGCACGCTGACTTGGAAGTTTATCCCCAGCCTGGGTAGGTGAGCAGTGACAATCATTTATTTGTGTAATTCTTGTGCTGTTTTGACAACACACATTGATGTGTTTAAGTCAAGACACGCTCTTGTGCTTCTTGTAGATGCAAGGGAATATGAAAAATCAATAGAAGAGTTTGCTGTTGGTGTAGTTGCTTGCATGCAAAAGCACGTACCAATCACCTTAATTACTTTTACAGAGCCTGTTTGTGTCAGTACAGAAGTTGTGTGTAAAGCACAACTCGTGGCTCTGTAACTAAGGCTGCACAGCCTGAGCTTGTTGTGGAGAGAGTGGGTGCAGAGCTGCTGTCATTAATCTAAGTGGGACATGGCTGAAAAGCTCTTGTCCTGGATTAAAATTATGTTCGACTCCTCAGACTTGGGCAATGTATGGTAAGATTTTTTTATTTTTTAAACCTGGAGGGAAATCACTGCATTGTTGGCAGGCTCCAGGTCTTCCCACTATTAGCAGAGGTGACCTAGTTGCTTGGCTGGTCCTGCAGAAATAAAGAGGTGTGTTTAGCTGTGGAGAAGGTTGTCCTAACCTGGGGCACTGATGCTGTGCAGGTGCCAAGAGGGCACCTTTCATCTGGTGCCACCGTAAAGAAGGATGAAGCGGCAGCAGCTCTGTTCTCGTGCTGACTTGGCGTAGACAAGGCTGTGGCATCTTCTGACAAAAAGGCTGAACTCTTTCTTGCCAGGTCAGTGAGTCTAACCCTGGTGGCCGCAGTGCTAAAATGATACCTGGGCACTTACACCTGCAGTGCTGCTGAGTTCGGAGAATGCCACCTTTGGTGGGATGGTGGCATTTGCCACAGCTTTGTCCTTTGGGCCTGGCTTCTGCTGGAGCTGAGACTTCTCCCAAGAAGGGCTGCTGCAAAACAAATGTGCTTCCCTGCGTGCCCGAGGATATGCCCAAGTGGACTTCCAGTCTTGTTACGCGGTTGGCCTTCATTAAATGCTCACGCATCAAAGCATTTGCTCCTGTGGCAGAGCACACCGGTGCTCAAGGTCTTCCATCGAAATTCAGTCATAGCTGGGGTGTTTGTGGGGGCTTGTGAACCTGGTTTAACCCAGATATGCTCTGCTAGGCTGAGGACCTTTCAGTGCTCATAACCTTTCCCAAATGTAGCTCTCCAGTCAGTTTGGGAGAAGGCTGCAAAAGCTATTAGCTTGTCTTGAGACACTGAGTCTCCTCTGATCTGTTTGTGCTTCTCTGGACCTGACTGCTGCCTTAATACACCTGCAGCCCTAATGAGCCCCTTCGGACCTGGGCTTTGCTGTTTGGGTTGTGAGTGGTGTGGAAGAGCAGGTCTTCACTGGTCTTTGGGTGCTGGACTGGCACGGATTACAGCGAGGTCTGCTCCTGGTTTTTATGTGATGCCAAAAATCAGACTCCTGGAACAAGGTTGTCTCTTTCACCTCTTTTTTGATACATCCTTTTGTTTGAGCAACCTCAGTTGACTTTGCAGCCTTTTAATCTTCTTACCCTGGAATCATAGTCTTCCATCTGTAATTACCATGCAGAATGATGTGCACCTCCACTGTGATACTTTGAGGAGTAAATGTTTTGGTTGGCCTTTCTTTTGAAGGTAGTAACAGGAGATAGAAGCTTGAGTTCCTTAGGATTTGGATGCATGGGGCTCTGCTTCCAGCTGGGAGTGCTGATATCAGTGAACAGCAGTGTGCTGTGTCACTCTGCACTCATTGGTAGGGTAAGGCACATGGGCAGAGCACAAACTCTTCCACCTTTTTCAGAGGTGTGCTTAATGCATATTATTTTTGCATTTGCCTGGCTGGAGGTTCCCTTCTGGCTCTGCTTGCAGGGCTGGGGCTGTCCCCATGGGAATTATCAAAACATCTGCACAGGAGAGCTGCTTCTGTGCTCTTTCCTTCTCACAGTTTGCTCTCCTTGCTCTTACTGTGGTTTTTCTGCTGGGTCATCCCTGAGCACAAAACCCTGCTAGCTTACAGCCAAGATGGCTTTGGTGAATTCCATGACCCTTATGTAAAATTTTAAACCTCAAATATTGGAAGTGGTAATCTTCAAAATGACAGCTTGGAGGCTGTATTCTCACAGTCCTGTGTGCTTCTGAGCAATCAGAGCACACATGGAGAAAAAAATTGTGGATTATGACTGTCATTAAGGGTCTGTGTGAATGAAGGGGTGTTGTGGAGACCACACAAGCTGACCACTTGTTATACCTTCAGATATGCTCCAGTGGCACTGGTGTTGCTCCTCTGATTTTATTTTTTCTTATTTATTAGTTGATAATAGTCTAATAATGGCCTTTATGCCTTTCTAGAAAAAAAATTGATTTCTGGTGTGTTCATGTAGAAGATGTTTGAGGTGGTGAACTAGGATAAGAAGGTAATGAGATGTGTGGATTTTTGTAATGCATTTGCTAAAAGAAACATGGCACTAACCTATATTTTTTACTGTGAGTTCATTACCTGCAAATAATTTTTATTTTTATGTAGGGCATTAATTATGCCAATGATTCTCTGCTGAAATATAGTAGCATGCAGACAAATCGTGCGTTGACACCACAAAGACTACCTGATTATGAGTGCCAGCTTAGTAAGTTATTATTTTATACCCTTCTATTTTTGAGAAGACTGAGCGTGTCCAAGCCATATTCGTGTTGAAAATAGACTATTGCCCCCTTTCCCCTAAGAAATGGATACAGTGACCTCAGGCTCGCATGTGTGTGTGAGCCATGTGCGTGTTCTTGATCTGCCATGCTGACGGAAGATTTGTAAAGGGAGATTTTGTGCAACATGAACCAGGAGCTAGAATTACCAAAACACGGCTGTGAGGTGTAAGCTCCTGTGTAGCTGCCTAAAGAGGTGCTGAACAAGGAGGCAGAGTTAATCATTATAAAGAGAACAGAGCAGCTCATGTTGCAGCAGAGTTGGGGTTTGTCTTACTGTATGAATTTTGTCACCAGCTCTTTGTTTGTTTTTTTTAATTTACGAAAGGATTGAAGAAGTGACATGAGCATATGTATATATGGCTGTGTTTAAAGCCAACCATCGCTGACTGCCAGTATAAATCTGCTCTGGTGCCTTGGGGGAGAAGTAAATTGAAGGGAGAGCAAAGCTATTTTTGACCAGCTATTTGAGCAGCTCACTTTGCTTTAATTTTTTTTTTTTTAATACTGACTGAGCTGGTAGTTAATCATACCCATCCCTGCACTTAATAGAAATAAGAAACAGAAAATTAAAAATTTATGGATATTTTCTAGCACTGTCACTGGTAAGCATAAGTGCGGGTGCTGTTGTCAACACAGCTTTGCAATAGCTGGTGCACGAGCATAGGAGCAGATGAAGAAAGGAGCAGAAAACAAGGTGTGTTTTCTGGGGGAGGCACAAATTCTGCGCCTCATGACTGCCTGGCACAAGGCAGGGGCTGGCAGGACTGGGGAGCATAAAATGGATTACCCTGTTGCCTTTCTGTGTCACCACGTCACTCCTCCATTGCACGCATCGCTCCCCTTCTCCAAAATAAGGAGGCAGAGCAAATCCATCAGCAGTGCACTGCCATGGGCACGGTGAGGCTGCCAGGTGGCAGCTGGGTGGCCTTGGGGGTGGCACAGCAAGGCAGTGGACACTTCATAGGAGAAGATGGGAGTGCAAGGAGACACATGTTTACCACAATCTGGTGTAAGAAAACATCCAGTGACTGTGTACAGCTGTCTGGTGAGATGTGATGTGGAAACTGTCCTTGTCTTGAGCTCTGGTGCTGGGAGCTGGAGCGTGAAACCAGAATGATAGCGCTTGCAGGGACAGGGACCTGGACTGGGGTTTGGGTTTTTGTTCGGTTGTTTTGTTGGTTTTTTGCAGTTTATGTGAACTTTATATGAGCCAGCTTTGCTGGTGAGCTGCATCCATAGCTGGAGTGTCCTGTGTCTATAGTATGTGTGTGTGTACGTGTACACACCCTACATCTGTGCAGTGGTTTTGTTGCTTTGTGCTTCTAGTGTAGCTGTGTTGGCCAAAGTTGTGGGTGCAGTGAAGCTCTAACATGTTCACATTAGCTGGGAAAAAAACCAGCTGTTCTCATAATATAGTTTGCCTAGAGGACCCCTTTTAAAACTCTACAAACAAGGTGGTTTTTGTTGGTGTAATGCTTCTAAAGTATGGGTCGCCTGTCAGACTATGCATTCTGGGTGGCAATTTTTTGTAGATAATAATTTTATGGTTAGGTTTTTAGTATTTTGTTAGTTTGGGGTTTTTTAAAAATCATGAATGGTCAGCCATAATTACTGCACCAGGTCTGAGCTGCCATCCCAGTGCATGGTCCCTTCCTGTTGAGAGCTGGTCCCAGCACCCTCTGCTCTGCAGGGAAGCCCAGGTTAGGGCAGCAAGCCCTTGCAAGAGGGGAGAAAGATCTTTTGGACCCAGGCAGCTCTGTGGGACACAGCTGATGAACTGATAGGCTGAAAGAGCCACCAGATCCTCCCCTGGTAGAAACAGGCAGCAGCACTTGGGAATGACTGTGACTTGTAGGGGGCTGTGAAGACTTCGTTTGCACTGAGACCACAAATAGACTTTATGCTGATTTAAGTTTTGCAATTCCTTTTTCACTTGTTGGACGCCAAAGGCAAACACTTCTAAACAGGGTCCGTTCACCATATAATGAGTAACTTCAGAGTTAATGTGAGAGCTGAATGGGTTAGATCCTACCTGTTAAGGTCTTTTCCAGGTTTTGGATGTTGACATCAAAACAGCTATTATTCCTGTGTCTGAATTGGTGTTTCAAGATACATACAGCAGTTTCCAAGCTCTGCTTATAAACCAAGGGGGGTTAACACATGAGTTTACTGGGAGACTCCTGTTGGGCTCTGGCTCTCATCAGTGACTTTGGTGTCCTTGCACAGCATGGGGATGGTGCAGCCCCACACTTGGGTTTGGTGGGCTCCTGCTGAACGTACTTTTGGTGGTTTGTGATGATTTCTGACCATCTCCTTTGTTGCAGACCAATAAAGCTAAATGGGTCCAGTCACTGGAATGACTCCGGATAAGAAAGCTGAAACGGCCGGAGCAGAAAAAGCCGCAGGACTACGGCAGTGCCATGGGGTGGGCAGCCTGCCCGACGTGGGTGATGCCGGCAAGCCAAAGGCCACCGTGGTGGACAGAGATTCAGCAGATGATGAGCTCACAAATTTGAACTGGCTGCATGAAAGTACTAACCTGCTAACAAACTTCAGCCTCGGCAGCGAGGGCCTTCCCATTGTTAGCCCCTTGTACGACATCGAGGGTGACAGCGTGCCATCCTTCTCACCGTCCTGCTACCAGAACCCTGAGAAAAAATCCTCCACTTCCAAACCCCCTTACTCTTTCAGCCTTCTCATTTACATGGCGATTGAGCAGTCCCCTAACAAGAGCTTGCCAGTCAAAGAAATCTACAGCTGGATCCTGGACCGCTTCCCCTACTTCGCCACGGCCCCCACCGGCTGGAAGAACTCGGTCCGACACAACCTCTCCTTGAACAAGTGTTTCCGAAAGGTGGAGAAAAGCCATGGCAAGGTGAGACCTGGCAGGAGGGAGGTGGAGCAAGTTTGAAATTCAGGGAGAAATGAAGATGGTTCTGTTGTTCTTAAAGACATTTTGTTTGGGTTGTTTTCACCCGATGGTATCCTCTTAACACTTTATTTGCAGATGGAGGTGGTGTGGAAATGCTGGAAAATCACAGGATGTCACAAGTCACTGGGTTTTGTTATTTTTTGTTGATCTGGGTACACGCAGCAGTGGTGCATTCTTTTTAAATCTGGCACACCTGCAATTGCAAGAAACTCTGTTTCCATTTACTTACAATTTTGTTAGCCTGCAGTAACCAGCCAGAAATTTCAGATAACCCTCCTAGGATTTATTCTTGATGAAGCTTCTTAAACTAGTCCTTGCTCTATTTTCCAATGCTAGAATCCTGGGGTATGGTCCTCCTTCCCTGCTTTTCCAGCATGGCCATGGCTACAATTGCACTGGCAAGCAGAGGAGATTGTGGGATGCCAGCCAGCTTCCCTGCTTGGCTAGCAGGGATGTTTCCCCTCTGGGTGCAGATGTGATCCTCTGCAAGGTGCCCTTGCTTGTGGGTACACTGGGTGTGTGTGGCTGAGTGTTCCTCAGTCCGGCAGCTTTCTCAAATATTAAATTGACTCTTTCACTTGTGGTCTCCTGTTACACTTAGCACAGTGCTAGCTGTCCAATAACCATATTAATTCCTGCATTTAATGGACTGTAATGCTTTAACATCTGTCATAAGATGTGTGTCTCTGCGTGGTGCAGACACACTTCTTAAAGTCAAGGATACTCTTTTCTGTATAAGTTCTTCCTTCTGATTTTTATGATTTTACTAGTGACTTTTTTCCTCCCTCTCTCATTTCCCATCTTGTTCCTCAAAGAGCTGGCTCTGACTTAGGTAAACCAACAAGCCACAGGCTGAAAGTCAACAAACAAGTCCTGTGTTTGGAGGTCAGACTCGGTGGTAGCAGGCTTGTTATCAGAAATGCCTGCAATGCCTGGCGTGCTTGACAGCCTCTCACTGTAGAGATGGCTCCTGGGGCTGAGTGGGCATTGGGGAGGACTGCCCTGTGCTGACAGGGCTGAACACCACTGCTTCATAATAGTCCTTACACTAAATTGTTAGGGTGCTGTTTTCCCAAGCAGCAGCTTTGCTCTGAACAAAAAAGTGATTTTTTGTTGCAATGTGACATCTCCATCCCCTAGCCCTGCTGAGTGTTAGGATGGCTCCAGGTGCTGTAATGGGCTAACTGAGGTGCTCAGGCTGTTGCTGTGTGGAGGACTGGATCTGAGCAGGGACCACACGCTGCTGCAGGTGACAAAAGTGCTGTTAAAGGCCTGGGTAGCTCTGTCCAAGGAGGGTGACATGAGTTTCAGAGAATTAGGGCAGGAAAAGGAAATATAAATTGGTATATGATTTCCTTCTGTCTTTGGATCTGCCCTTTAATGCTCTGCTGTTTCCAGCCTCATGGGTTAGGAGTTATCAGTCAAACCTGTTGCCTTGACATTGGGGCGCCAGGAGCTTGAAACTGCCTGGTCCCCTGCTTACCCTGGCATCTCCATGAGTGTTGTTGGGCTCAGAGGATGGCTTGCTGCTCAATGTGACATCTCTAGTAGGAAGAGCAAAATGCACAATATCTCCCACTGCAACCAGCAAGGTGATGCTGATGTGCTCTGTCAGTGTTTTCCCAGGGCTCCAGAAACTGCACAGCTCTCTAATTCTAAAGAACAGAAACTGTGCTTACCAAAAAAAGCCACCCCAAAAATGCCCCTCCTGAAACTCTGGTGAAGCTTCCTCATTTCCAACAAACAGCAGTTAAATCTTTACCCTCTGCCCTGCTTGGAAAAGCACCAGATGAGGATACTGCTCCAAATTCTTCCTTCAGAATAAGTCTGTGGCACACATCAGCATCCTGGACTCCACGGGAGTGATCTGGCAGATGATGAACATGCTGCAGACACCTTTGGGTGAGCTCCTCAGGTGTCACTTCTTGGAGCAAGCAGCAGTTGCTCACAAGCTCATTTTGCTGATCCTGTTGCATGTAACCATGTGCTAGCCATACCCCTGGCTGCCTCCGTGAAAGGGCAAGATAATTTTGGGGTTTTTTTCCATTTTTTTCTTTGTTAATGGCATTTTGTACCTGAAGGGTAGTACGCAATCGTCTTTGTTCTAGGCCAAGTGCCTGTGGAAGCAGAAAAGCCCGTGGCACGTTGCATCAGAGGAGCATGGTTTATTTGGTAACAGCTGGGTAAAAAGGGTTTTAAAGCCCTTCAAATGAATCTGGGCTCTTGTGTTGGAAGATTGTAAATGTCTGACAGTAGGGGATGGACGGTCTGTGCCCCTGCATCCCAAGGCAGGCTGCTCTCTGTCACCTCCCTGGCTTCTGCTGCTATTCATAGCCTCTCAGCTATGAAATCTTCTCTTTGAGGCAGCAAAAGTAGGAAGAGTCCATCCTCATCTTTGCCATAATGCTGATACTTTGTTTTGGATTGGGAGTGTACCTTGAAGGAAATCTGATTTTTCCAAACTTACCCCGGACCTAGCACTGCAGGGCAGTTTCAGGACACTTGCCCTGGACTCATTTTGGATGGTGCTGAGCTGGAACAGTTGCTGCAGGAGCATGCTCTCTGTGCCCTGATGGCTCTGGGCATTGTCCGCAGACCCTGCCTGGAGCACATCTGAGTGGAACATCCAAGGCACAAACAGGTGACCCCTGAGCACCAGCTCCCTTACTCTGCAGAGCTCTTTCCATCAGGCTGTGCCTCATCATGTTGCAGACGTAGCTCTGGATGGTCAAAGCTGTGGCTGGTGTTCTGTTTGTGTGTGTATTTGCATCAGCCAGCTAAATACCTGCAGGCTGCAGGGCTTCAGGAGTGTCGGACAGCATCCAGCAGGGACTGGGGGAAGAATGTCCTTGCTTGGACCAGTGGGAAAAATGATATGGTGTAGTTTTCTTCTGAGTGGTGATGAAGGGAAAGTAACTGCCTTGAGGTGCCTCATGAGCCAGCAATGCAGTCGAGAGGAGGAACTTCTCATGCCATGGGATCAGAATGTGTGGGCATCATCACATCTCTGCTGAAATACCATGGCCTGCTCTGTGTGCATGCAGCACAGTGCTGCTGGATCTAAGTGGTTTGTCAAGGTTCGCCCCAGGTGACAGACCCACGAGCTGAAATACCCTTTCTTGTTGGAGCTGCAGTCGAGCACATGTCTGCAGTCATCCAGGCAGATGAGATTTCCAGGGGATCTCTGGTCATGATGGTGATGAACAGCAAGGGGATGATGCTGGAGCAGTCCCAGGGACACCTGCTTGCCTTCCAGTGTTCCTGCTGTGGCCCTGAAGACAGGGAGGAACGATTGTGAGTCAGTGATGCTCAGAACATACAACTCTTTGCGTGGGGATTATTCATTAATTGATATTGAGGAGAAGCGGTATGAGGAGGCAGGATCAGGATCCACATCAAACATCGATTTGGCAGGCCTCTGCTTGCGTGAATGTGGTCCTGCCACTGTTTCCTCTAGAGGCTGGGGGTTACAGGGCTTGAATATCTTCAAAAAACCTCCTCTTCTTGGTAAATATGTGGTAGGTTTTTGTTTGTTTGTGATTGGTGTTTTTTGTCAAGAGATGGTGATAAACAATCTGTGTAGCTCTTCAAGTATTTGGGTAAAGGGCAGGGCAGGTGCCATCCATAATCCTGTAGAGATAAGAGAGAGATGCCTTTTATCTGGTAAACTTTTTTGTGAATATATTATATACCTCCTTGCACACAGGTGGTATTTTCCAGTGGTCCACTTTGCTCAGGTGGAAGCAGCTGGTGAACATGGTCCATACCTGATGGACAAAATAGCACCAATGCTTCAAAGCATAGGAATTATTTTCCTTCCTTTATTTCTGCCTAGATAAAATCCTGCAAGTCAAATTGGAAACATTAGAAAGATGCAGAAAAGACGATAGATCAAAAACTAATCTCAGAACTGTATGACTGCCCCTGTTTTGAGTTGCAGAGTAAGAAGAGCCCCGTGGCCTCTTTTCACTGACTCTGGAGGGATGTTTCTCTGTATCTTAAGTAAAAGTTACACCTACATTTCATTCCAACACTCGCGTCACTGTTGATGTGAAATACTAACCTCCAAAGGCAGTTTAGCATTTTACAGTGTCCTGAATTAGTCCTTGCTAGGAGAAATGGCACAGTCTGTTCTGGCTTGTTTTAAAGCTGGATATTGGTTCTGTGGCATTTCCAGCTCCAGCTGTTGCAGGCTTTTCCCCAACACTTGACACTTAATTTCAGACCTGGGCTGGACTTCTGCCGCCTGTCTTTGCTAAGCAGAGGCTGTAAGCAAAGCACAGGAACAGCCCCATCATCTCTTTTGCTCAATGTCTACTTTCAGTATCTCCAGAGGTGGGTGGAAGTGTGGTTTCACATTACACATGACCCAGAGAAGTCACTCTGTTCACTGCCTGTTTGTTGCATTGGATCTGTCAGTGTATGGATGGCTTCAGGGTGTGCCCGGGTTCAGCTCACTGTTGCAATACCCACCCAAAATCCTTGTGCTGTGTTGTTAGGGCAGCAAAGTGGAGGATGACCTTTCTGGGAAGATGAGAGGGAAACTAACCCCCAGGCAGCTGAACTGAATGAGGCTTGAAGCGAAAGTGCTCCCCTGAAGTAGCAGATAAACTGTATAGAGCAGTGGTTTGCTGATCAGGGGAGTTCCTGCTCTCCCTGGGGGCAACAGCCTCAAAACTATGAAAGGGACGGGGAAGAAAAAAAGCTAGTTGGGAAAGGTTGGGATGCTGGGGAAAAGGGTCTGGGAGAGGTACAGGAATAGGATCAGGGTGTAAGTCTGTCATTGAGAAGATGGATGGAGCCAGTTGGGAGGATGCCCCCCATTAGTACCTGGGTGGTTAAATCATCCTGCCAGCTGCCATGGGTGTTTATTAATTAAAAGTAAGCTTCTTGATCAAGTATCTCACAGTCTGTGCTCTGTTTTAGCATGAAACAATGAGTATAACGAAGACTGAGGTTAAAAAAATAACTTTGAGAGATGTGGCAGCTCAGAGTTCCTTGTGAATGACAGTGGCTTCCTCTACAATTGTGGAGCTGCATCTCTTTCTCAGATGGAGCTCTCCCTGGCTTGATTTTTCTCTATTGATAGCAAGGTATTTCGTCTTCTCAGAAAACCCCTGTGACTGAAATAGAACCACAGACTTACGTGCTTTGTAAGTTCTTTTCTGGAGTAAGTCGTGGAGCATCCATCCATAAATTGGTATTATTGCCCCCCATGATACTGGCAGGAGGAGGCCAGCTGGCCCTTGTGGGCTCACAGGAGCTTCTCCAGAAAGCTCGGGTTTCTGCTCTGATATTTAGCCCCCAGAAATCCTCTAGAAGGATCTTATTGTTCAGGTGTACAGCTGCCCCATCCTTCAGCCATGTACATTTCCATTTCTGAAACACCTGTTTTCCTCAGAAAATCTGGGACTGCTACATGCAGAGCTCTTAGCTGATCTTTCAGGTCAGCGATTATAGAATTGTTTTTACTTTCCTATTTAATTTTCTTCTTTAAGTTGCAAGAACTAGCAGGCTCAAAAAATAGGTTCTTTATTTAATAAATTTATGGAGAAACCTTCGACAGAAGCAAGAGGTGCTTTATCTTGCTTAAGTTTCAACATAACAAATTTAAAATCAAGAATGACTAGCACAGGTGTGATTATGTTGTTAGGTGCATCAAAAATACATTAATTAGGTTTTCAGATTTTGAACAAGTGTGAATAATCCATCTTATAGCTGGGCATTGAGCAAGATCTTTTTCCAGGGTGGTATAAGGTTAAATGAATATGTGTCTGTATCTAAACAAAGGGAAAGGTGCTTTGGTTTCTTACCTAGAAACCTCTTAAAGAAAAGATTGCTGATCAGTTTGCTTGTGCCTGGACAGATCCTTCAACTCACAGCTGTGTTTACTGAGTGTTAAAATAAGGTTTACAGCTTTTGGGGGACAAATGGGAATGGGGCTTTAGAGAAGGGGTTTTGGAGATGCTATCTCAGCCTGCAAGATGGATGCTTCCATAGTGTGTAATGGGGGTCTCAGGACCATTTTCTCAATTTTAGGAGCATCTACAGTGGAACTGCCTGTGGATATTGTGCATCAGCTGTGTAGTGGTGCATGCCTACGTGCAGTCACTGCACTGTGCAGCAGCTTGGGGATGTTAAATTAGAAAGTACTGTAATGGCCTGGTCCTGGATTTTCTAATTTGCCGTGTTTCTTCATTGCAGGTGAATGGAAAAGGGTCGTTGTGGTGCGTTGACCCAAAATACAAACCTAATCTTGTCCAAGCACTGAAAAAACAGCCTTTTTCTTCAGCACTTGCATTTTATACTCCACCGGCTTCACCACCCAGGTAGGTGAATGCTCCCATCCAAGCAGGACACGTGGTTGTGTTGTCCCAGGTAGCAGAGGGTGTTGATGTGCTGTTACCTGGTGCCACCCCAGAGCAGAATTCCAGTGGGGCTTAGGTGAGACCAGCTGGGTGAGGCAGGAGATGCCGTGAGCTCAGGCTTCCCAGACAGCACAGCTGGGGTGTGTCCAAGTCTCTTATGACCTGTGGCAGAGTTTAAAAGAAGAAGGTCAGGGGTGTGCTGGCTGCTTACTGGAGAGCACAGTTTCTCGACGAGGGCAAGCAGTGCTGGGAACTGGAGCACAACCCTCCTTCAAGCACACTTCATCAAGACTATTCTAGGGTGGTGCCTGGTGCTGCGCTGGGGAGGAGGTGGGTGTCTTCTCCTGTAAGTCACTTGTCTGGATATGAAATGTATCTGTTCTGTGCTGTTGTCGAAAACAATCAACTTTTCTACAGTCTGAAGTGCTTGGAGAGGCTGCTCTAAGAGGGTTGTTTTTCTCTGAGGCTGTTTAAAAGCATTTTGCAGCAGGGATGGGAAAAACAACCTTTGCCATAAACATACACTGAGGTGGGGCATGCAAGACTTCTGAAACCAGGACTTCCTTACCAGCACAGTTTAAGATGAGGCAATAGATTTTGGAGAATTTGAAGTCAACCTCATGCATCCTGAGTAGAGGAAGAGGAACAGCAGCTGGGTCAGCCTGTGGAGGCAGGAGGACAGAAGGCAGAGGAGCATGTTGGGTGAGCTCAGTTCTGAGGCAGGCATGTGGCTGGTTTGTCTAGTTCAGGAAAGAATTTGGGTGAGATAAGAGGTAATTAAGGTGTCTGTACATTGACCTGTGCCTTAACAACTGCAAGGAGTTTCCTTAACAAACAGGAGGAACTGGGATTCCTGGAGCAGGATGTAAGGCTGATAACATAGAGCAGATGTTTCTCAGGGTCCAACAGGACACTGACCCCTGTGCAAGCCTTAGGGGCTGAAGGTTTTTGAGTGGGATGGGCTTGTCCCGTGGGTCTTGTAACCCACAAGATATAACCAGTGATCTCTGGTCTCTGTCCGACCCAGGGCTATCCTGGGTTGCAACAAGCCAGGCAGAATTATCCTGTTTTCCAGCTTTCTGTTGGAATTAGGAGCATTACTAAAATAACCCTGACACATTTAAGTATTGAGAAATAGTCAGATTGGAAAGTATGAGATGACTGGTGGTATTGCTTGGGTTTATGGGAATAAAGATTATTGAAACGACTGTTATTGGGCTCTAGAGGATAATGCTTTTACAGGCTTTAATGTCTCTGTGTGAGCCTATGGACTTCTGGGTTCGGGTACAGCTCAAGCAACAATTTGGTCTTTGAGAGCTTTAATATTCTGTCTGTGTTAGTACAGCCAGACTTTAAAACGTAGGGAATAATACAGATGGGAAGGGACCTCTGTCCTGCCAGAGGTGCAGAGGATCGAGACAGACTCGGCCTAGGGCAGGGTGTTCAGAGCCTTGACCAGTTAAGCTTGTAAAATCTCCAGGGTCTCCAAGATCAGTCCA
The DNA here is from genome assembly GCA_013397895.1 of Origma solitaria. Classification (NCBI taxonomy): domain Eukaryota; kingdom Metazoa; phylum Chordata; class Aves; order Passeriformes; family Acanthizidae; genus Origma; species Origma solitaria. The sequence goes on along the minus strand of VZRL01003051.1, from coordinate 2,929,747 downwards.
GCTGAAGTTGTGTTAAGTGTGGTTTACTTAGCTTGGATAAATGCACCGTACTGAAATCAGGTGTAAGGAAGGAGACATTTCATCTGCATGCTTAAGTACTGTGGAAGATCAGGTCTTTAATTTGAAGCTGTTGTTTTTGGTAACATTTTTTTTTTTTCCTTCACTTAAGGACTAGTCAACACTTGCCAACAATTACAAGGAAATCCTGGATCTACTGAAGCCATATGGCAAAATTCCCACTGACTTCAACACGGGAAGGGTTTTGCAGTGCTTGTATTTATGAGTACAAGAAAATAAGAAACAACATATTAAGATACCACATTGCTCCCTAATGAAAGCTGGTTTATTTTCCTTCAGTAATAAAAAACATTTATGTGACTTTCCATCACACACAGAAAAACAGATTTTTTTTTTTTCCCCTTCCATGCTTGGATTTGATTTAAATTCTGGCCTAATTTTGTGGAAGGCCCCCCAAGGATCTGCCTTGTTGTAGAGAGAGAGGAAGCCCAGAGGTACAGCTGGAGAGAGGCTGGAAGTATTGTCCAAATTTATCTAGAGAGTGATCCTAGAACTCAGCTGCGACAGTCTCTGAATTTTTCTGTGGGAAGGCTGGTGTTCATGATTGTTTTACAGTGTGTTTGTGGGGAGTATGCCTATCGTTCAGTGTGATTTTAAAATAAAATTTAAGCTGTTACTTTGAGCAGAAGCTTTCCAAAACTGTAATCTGTGTCTAGTAACACTGAAATTTGTATTATCATCGATGACTGGCATCCCTGATGCATTTTATTTCTGCACAGCTTGTTCAACAAGTCGTTGCGAAACCCCGGCTGCATTCTGGTTCTGGTGCTACACCAATTACAGCCCTGGGGACAGCCACAGTCCTCATCTTGCAGACACCTTAGGCGTGGCTTGTCTTAATCAATACCAGGCATTAATTTGCTCTTGGGGAGCTCTGTGTGGACATCATTTTTGAAGGATCTGAGCTTAGACAAAAGGATGAAGATGTTTAGCATCTCCTTGTACAACGGCCCTGTGGGCTGCAAAATCAGCCATTTTGGGTTGGGCCATTGCTTTCCTTTTATTTTTAATTTTTTTTCCTACCCATTTTTGGATCTGTTCCCTTTGTGCTCCATCGCTGCTACAAGAAAACATACCAGACAGTGAACCCTAATTTTGCACATTTTCCCACTCAGCTCAGGTTTCTCTTACAGGTTGGGCTTGAAAATTCTGTTGTTACCCATCAGATTCTTCCAGCAGCACTATAAAAGATGCACATTGCTACATTTCATGCAATTTTAATAGTGTGTACTATTTTTGTTGTAGTTACTTCTAACTACTCACTAATAGATTTATAATAAACTGAATAATTAGGGCTGGATGTGTAGCAGGAAAAAAACCATGTGAAAGCGTTAACTTGCTCTTTATTTTGTGAGGGATTTACGGGTACTTTGTCAGGTGTAAAGCTGGTCTGATTATGAAAAACGGTCCTGGATAGCATCATCAAAACAGTTGAGCTTCAGATAACTTCAAAATCAGCAGGTGTCTTGATTTGGTTTTTTTTGTTTTGTTCTTCTCCAGGTTTTTGCCCATTACTTTTTGTTTTTCTTAATTGGCCACCACTGTTTGGAAAAGCAGATGGACACACCTGGTCCTTACCTGTCCTCTGAGCATGCCTGTATGACCTAATGTTTTGTTCACATGTAGGTTTTATGTACTAAAAAATGCATATCTTTGTTTAAAATCCAGCCTTTGGGCAGGTATTTTATATAGAAGAGAGTGACTCTTGCCAACAAGAATTTTGCTTTGTGTGTGTGTTTGGAGGTGTTTTCCAAGTGCTGATGATGGCTTAAATAGTGCTACACAAACTATGAACCAGTGCCAAGGCATCTACTGAGGGCAGCAGAAATCGCTTGCCAACCTGTGGCGATAGGGTTGGGTTTATTTTTACCCTTCTGTGATCATAATGTTTGTGTCTGCTATACTTTGTACAAATCACTTGCCTAATTGGGGCTCGGCTTTGAGCTGTTGAATTTTTTTTTCAGTAGGTCATCATCCCCTCACTACCTGACTTCAGTCCTTCAGCAGAATCATGGCCGATCTCTCAAAGGTAAACTTTGAATTTTCTTTCACTCTTCTCCCCTGGTTTTGGTCACAGGCAGCTACTGCAGCCCAGCTGATGCTGTCTCTGTCCCTGCTCTGAAAGCTCTGCTAGATGACAAAAAAACCCAGATGTAGTACAGTGCCTGTGTATTATATTAGCTACTTGTGTGTTAATTTTAAAATCCATAAGGTGAATTTCAAGGTGTAATTGGGGCCATCTTGTTCTGACAGCAAAGCATTCAGCGCATGCATCACTCCCAAGTATGACCTACTTAATGAATAGTTCAGTAGAAAATGAATCTGAAAGCTGCATATCTCTGTACAAGCTTTATTGGAGACCAATAAAGACAACTGAGAACCCAGGGCAGTAAATTTTAGTGTATAAAGCTTGTGGTACCAAGAGGGAGCTAGAAAGTGTGCTGGGGGTTGCAGCATTTCTTTTGAAGAAGCCAATTGAGCACAGCTCTTGCACCTCACTAATAAAGCTTAATATATTGAAGGCTTATCCTAAGACAAAAGTAATAATAATTCTTTTATAGGCTGAAAAGTGAAATGTACTCAATTTTTAAAGGGCTGCATCTAACAAAAAGTGAGGATGTGTTGGAGGAGTGTTGTTAAAGCTCTTTCAAAAGGATAGTGAAAGGCACTGCCAGGTGGGACCTGAGCAGGCACCCAGCTGCCGGGTTTTGCTGGCTCAGTAGGCTTAGAGGTGAGAAGGTTGCTTTTAGTTTTGGCCCCAAACCAGCAGCTTTGGTTAGGCAGCAAAGCCAAGGTTTTTTAGAGACCAGAGAGCTGCCTGGCTCACAGGTGATGATCACCATGCACCCAGAGGGAGGTTCTGTGGTGGCATCTGGGAGGCAGGGCAACATCCTTGGCTGGCTGGCTGCTGCAGGGCTGCTGGATCTGGGATGCTCAGGGCTTGTTGGAGAACACGAGAAATCCCTCTCCTCCTAATGATTTTTGCTGGTGTGTCCTGTGACAGATTTGCAAGTTGCCAGTCTGATGCTGCCTGTTCCAATTAGCTACACCAGAGGTGCCTAAATAATGAGTATCTGGTATCATTTAGTTTCTGCATGTGGGGAGCCTGTTCAGCATTTCTCTGGCATTAGAGGCAAGCCATTCATGTTCCTGGTGTCACATAGGGCAGTTCTTGTGCAGATGAACAGAATTCCTTGTGATAAGGTGCCTCCTCTGCTGGAGAAGTGTAAATTTGGGAAACTGCTCTGTTGAGAAGAGCAATCACAAATGAAGCCAAAGCACATTATCAGTGTCACAGAGCAGTGCTACGAAGCCACTGCAGAACTGTCTCTCCTCATTCTTTGGGAGTATTAATGTACAGAAATACTCTTTGTAGGTGGTAATCCTGCATTGCATTAATGCCTCCGATTGCTTGTCATTTTAACAAGGTGGTGCTTATATACCAACATCAGGTGATAAAATGTCTATGATAGCAAATAAGGAATGGGAATATTTCACTTTCTGATTACACTAGTGAAGTGTAGCAAAATAATTCTTCATGCTTTATTTTTCTAATTCTTCTTGTCAGTTGGGTGCATATTAGCTACGAATTCAGGGGCTCTATTTCTGCCAAAGAAAGCCAAAGCAGAAGGGAAAAAAATCACATGAGTACAATGGGGTAGACCCTAAAGTATGCTGGGTTTAAAATGAAAGACATGGGGAGAACAAGGAGGGGAAATGTGTATGTTTTAGAACCTGTGTTGGAAACAGCAGCTCAGTCTCCTTCCCATGTTGGTACAACATTCCCAAGGTCTCGTGTTCTTCAAATTTCTCCTTGATCAGGGGTGATGTTAGGGAGAATTGTCAAGATAAAGAGGCCATGCTGACAACTCTGCAGTCCCCTTCCAATACTACCCTCCCTTTAAATTCAATAATACAGTTAATGTCTGTAATGTAGGGAAGAAAACAAATGCCATCAAAAATGACATTGCTGATGTTTTACTTTACCAGTTCCCCCCACAATTCCAGTTCAGCTGAACTGAGAGCCTGTTCTGCTTGCTGCTGGTCCCTTCCAGCACATTGTCTTCCAGCCCTGCTCTCCCCTCACTGCTCATACATACGTCATACCTACCTGCAGCTCAGATGTGATCTTTGCTCTCAGACACTAAGGCTCATGTGAGAGCTCACTGTTTCTTTGCTCCTGTTTTGCCTGGTTAGTCCACCATACATATTTCTGTCCTGCGTAAGGAGTATTCATCATCCATTGCTGAAGGGAGCCAAAGAAGGCCTTGGATTTCCTCTTCTTTAAAGGGCATGAGCATGTCCTGAAATGAGTGGGAAAGGTGTCCTTGTTTCTTTTCCCTTTCACCCGGTTCTGGTTAGAAATGTCACTCTTTGCCCTGTTATCCTCAAGGTGCCTTTCAGAAATGGAAGCAATCTACTCTGCAAAGGATGGCATTTTGCAGCAGTGCTTCTCACTGCAGCTGACAGTGCCACAGATCACCTCAACCTTTCTACATGCCTATTTATTATTTAGATCCCCCTGCTTTCTAGATTGAGCAGTTCAGTGCCCTTTCCCCCCTCCTAGTCTCAATTTCTTCCGTTTGACTTACTAGTGTGGAAAATTCTGCTGGAGGAGGGAGGTGTGCTGAATTAGTGCTGTGTTAATGGGCACGGCTGTTCTCAGCCTTGCACATTCACACAGCCAGGCTATGGAGCTGCTGAGGTGCTTTGCTGTGCCATGTGTCTAATCTTTCCCTCCCAACTGGTACAAACAAAAGGCACTTGTTAAGTATAGCAACAGCATTGTCACATGAATGTCTAATTGTGTCACTGATTCTTGGCTTTGGTCAGTGCAACGTGAGAATTCAGCCTTTGAATGTCATAGTTAAGGTATGAGGCTGATCTGGAATGGTATTGAGCTGTACAAGGGTCACGCTTTGTCTGAGTTTGTACATTCCCCCCCACCCCTGCTTTTAGTTGTAGGCCACTGTAGGCAGATATATATATATAGATATAGATATAGATATATATTCTTTGTATGTTTTAGAGACCTCATCTTGTCAGGCTTACCTGAGTTCTAACATTTTGGTGCTTCTGCTTCACAGAATCTGATATTGATGCTGCTACTGCAATGATGCTGTTAAATACTTCCATTCAACAAGGGATGCTGGACTGTAAGCATAAGCCATTTTACTCTTGTTTTTCTTTACTCAGTAGCTAAATACTTTCTGTATAAAATTTCAGGAAGTAAGTAGGGTCTAGTTTCCAAACAGTAAGAGCAGTCAAGAAGTAATTCTGGTTTGATTATTCTTTTAGCTAGCATTGCAAGAGTTTTATTAGAAGCAACCTTCTCTTTCTTTTCCCAGTTAATTTTGATTTTTTTTTTTTTTTTGGCAAAGTTCTTTCCCTTCCCTCTCTGTGCAAGATGGCAAGAAGAGTTTCTTGGCTACTTCTCTGTTCCTCTAGCTCTTGGTTGCGATTAGCTGAAGACTGTCCCCTCTGTGGATGACAGTAGATGGGCACATTGTGACATTAAATGCTGGCACTCAGCATCCCTTGCAGCCAGCCAGCCACAGTGTGCTCATGGTGCAGGCGATCTCACTGGAGATTTGCCTACTGACACTTCTTGTTTTCCATAGGTGAGAAACCTCAGCCTCTGAAGACACCCAAGAAGAGGAGTTACGGCAGCGCGTTCAATCCTCCCAGCTCCATCAACCTGCAGGAAAGCGATTCCGCGGCCACCAACATCGATCCCAACGAGGATCACAACTACAGTGCCAGCAGCATGGGCTCGCAGCGCTGTGCCTCCAGGTCCAGCGTGTCTTCCCTGTCCTCCCTGGACGAGGTATACGAGTTCATTTCCAAGAGCAGCCACGATGGCAGCGATGGCAGCGAGGGATTTCACAGCGAGGTGGATACAGATGTGGACTATGAAGATGATCCTCTGGGAGACAGTGGCTATGCATCCCAACCTTGTGTAGATACCTCTGAGGAAAGTCAGCCCAGCGAGAAAGTACTCGAGGAGCTGTGTCAAGAAATTGATGAGGAGTTGAAGGAAGCAGCAGGGTCTCTGCTCCACCTCGCTGGCATCCAAACGTGCTTGAGTTCCTTAATAAGTACTGCAAAGACCCACTGTCACAAGCAAAGGAAAAAATAGTATGTTTGTCAGTGTTGAATATATACATATATTTTTTTTAATTGTGGCAATACTCTTCTACTTTTGCCCTTCACAAGGGAGATCAAAGCCATAAGAGGACTCACTGCTTTTTTTTTTTAATTTTTGGCGCAAACTATAATTTAGCCATTTATTTTTAAATCACCACCTAAAAAGAAAAATAAAATATTTAATTTTCTCAAATTAGAAGATATACATGACTTGTGAAAACCTGAAAGCATACTTCTTAAGGATCACTTTTTCTTTTTTTTTTCTTTTCAATGGCTGACTTTTTTTTTCAGGTATGTGTTTGCTCAGATGCACACTGTGGATCATATTCACATCTCTGCTGGCCCCATCTGCAGAGGTGAATTTTGTTCTGTCTAAGGGCTCTGACTTCCATGTAAAGGATTGAAATTCATTTTGCAATAAGAGAATCTCTTCATAATTCCTAGACATCCTTCAGCCAAAAAATATTTTGTGGTATGTTGAACTTTATCCCTATTTTTCTTTTAAAATCAGTGGTGATTGCTTACATCTTCCTGTAGATTATGCCTTTTTTTTTTAAATTTTCTGTTAAAAAATGGGTAAGCAGTTCTGTTGGAGTGGGTTTTAACAGTACTGTACATACAAGGATGCCTTAAGTATGTTGCAGAATTGTATACAGCTATCCAAGGTCATCTTTCCTGTTGCTGAAAGGTAGCATGATGTGCCATAAACGTTCTCACCAATGTGAAGCTACTGCTTCCAGCAGGTGTTGGGCAAGCTGGGTAAAAATTAGGAGCAGAGCCACTTAGGAAGCCAATGTCTGCTGTTGAAAACAGTGCTGGATTCAGCCAAAAGTTAACCTTCCCCTAAGGGAGTATTTTCCTGGCTATCTGAATGCCTTTCTTAAACTAGTGTGGGTTGTTTTGCCCCTTTTTTTCTTCTTATTTGTCAGTCTCTTCATGAATACTGTCCTAAACTGTCGCTTCCAGTGCAAACACAGCCATGCTGCTGAAGGTCTGTTGCTCTGAGGGCCCCTTCCAGTGCCTCTTGAAGACAACGGTGGTGCTCCCGCTGACTCAATGGCTGTTGGATCAAGCCTGAAATATTCGAGGTTCTTTGTGTTTTGGAATTTAAAGCACAAACACTAGGAGAGAAATAAAAAATTGGTGGGGTTGGTTATTTTGGGGTTTTTTTTGGTTTGGTTTTGTTTTCTTTTTCCAATTCAGTTCTAAGAATTATTTGTTTTATTTTTTGAAAGGGAAGGAAAATACTCTGCTTCATTCCTGCTTTGTGTGAGCACCTGTTAGCCTACACCTGTAACAGGGTAATGTGTGTGCAGACGTGTGTGTGTCCTCTGGCTATCACAGCGCTGCATTAGCCAATTAGATCTGATATTGGATGTGTTACTGGTGGGTAGTAGAGGTAAAACTTGCTATTTAAAGGAAAATTAAGTACCAACAAAGTGGTTCTTAGGATTTCAGGAGGTGAAGATATAAATGCTTGCTGGAACTGCGTGTTTTGCTTCTGGGTTGCTTTTGAACTCTCATGGAAAACTGTGAAGGGCAGAGCTGTGTCAATGTGAAAACGAGGATTCAGATACACAGAAATACTGTGAGCAGCCTGAGATTTTGCTTGGTGCCATGATTCCAGTTTCACACTGTTGAAGAGGGGTGCTGCCTGCCTCCTGCTGAAGTGGTTGCAGCTTTCCGTAGCTTCCAGTGAAAGCTGGATCAAGGTCCAGGTATTCTGGAAGCTGTGGTCATGGTCAGCTCCATGGTTTGATTTGGTTCTGAATTATTTTTTGCTTCAGATAAAACTTGAGAAGGTTAATACTTAGTGAGAGTGTGGCTGTGCTGCTGTTAACCCAGAAGCTGGTGACAATGACGTCAGTATATCTGAAGGACTGGGTTGGGATGCTAACAGCGCATTTAGTCACCGTATGAAATGACCAGTGAAAACCAGTGACTAATCAGAAGTTAGCAGTGAAAGCTGCATCCATCCTTACAGCTGCCAGCCTGGGAGAACTGGAATTGTGCAAGGGGGAGCAGTGGCAGCCTTTCCCTAGGACACAGAGCGGTGTGGCGGGGCCGTGCTCTTCTGCTCTTCCTGCTTTGCTGTCTTCCCTCTGTGCTTCCAAAGGGGAAGGCAGATGAGCTGTGCCCCTGCCCTGTCCCACCGTGTTGTCCCAGGCCTCTGCCCGCATGTTTGGCAGCTGAAAGCTGACAGCTCAGCTGCAGAGCACCTCTCTTGGCAGTGGGAGAAGAGCTGCCCTTCCTTTCTCTTATATATCTGTTGGGTTCGGGTTTGTTTGCCACCTCAGTTAGAGACCCTGGTGTATATAGTATAAATGGAGTATAATTAAAAGTTATTTTGGTTGTTGGGCTTTGGGTTTTTTTTAGTGACATATGTAAAATGTTGATGCCAATGGTTGACTTGGATACATTTTGGCAAGAAAAGTATTAATGAACCACATTCAATTCTTTAAATGCAGTGAAGAAGTGTATGAGACCTGTGTACACAGGGGGTTGCTCTATTCAGGGTAAATCTGATGTGATTACTGTACAAACCTATATTGGATTTTCAGATTCCAGTCCTAAATTACTGATCTGCAGAAGTCACATCAAATGTTTTTAAATCCAACTGTAAAGTGGAAGTTGTGTGGTTTTCAACTTTTCATCAACCTGAAGAATACAAGCTTTAATTAAAGCGAAGTATACTCATACACGTTGATAATGGTGTGGTCAAAATATTTATTGAAAAGAAAAGGTAGAATATTTTAAATGTTGCACCTGCTATTTTATCTTAAAGCACATTCTTCACACCTAACTGCCAGTGCCATTATCAAGTCTGTTTTATAAATGTACATTTCTTCAAACTAAAAAGTGCATAATTAAAAGTATTATGTTACTGCCATATAGTGATATAAAACATTTTATAATTGCCAATTCATTGTAACTATTATTTATTTAAAAGTGAATTGTAAGAATGCTTTCTGATCAAATGAACCAGAGTTGTTGTTAAACCATTCCCGTTAGCTTGTTTCTAATGTAGCATAAGCAATGTCCTTGGGTTTGTTTAGAATAATTTTGCCAGTAGGTGACCAATTCTAACCCTTTTTCCTCTGGTTTAGTCCTTTTACCTGTTTTAAAGACGATTTACAAAAGTTTAGTTTTTTGTATGCTAATCTCTGTTAATTAAAATGTTTATAAATTTTATTTTTACCAAAGAGATGCAATTCATTATGACAAAATATTGCAGAATAAACTTTGTTTTATAACATTTGTGACTTTTCTGCCCACATTTTTCATTCAGATGATCAAAGGGGCTTTTCTAAAATAAACAGCATTGCAAACAGAAAGCGCTGTGTTCTCTCTTTGTCTGCAGACCCTGCCTCTGGTCTCGGATGGTGCTGAGTATTCCACCTTTGCATTTAAACTTTTTCCATGAGACTGGACTAGTGTGAAAAGCCAAATGTGTGATTCATTGTAGGTTGGTTAAGATGGTTGTGGAAGTCATGTGTAAAATACCTATCAGTCCATAGTAGGATTTGCTCACAGTCGAATTCATCCATAGCTGACCCCTGATGGTTGACGAGCGTCTTATTAAGGCCAAGATTTCACCCTTTAACCTGGAACCCAAGGAGTGTTATGACATCTTGGAAATTGCTGAAACACTACTGCGTAACTTCGGCCCTCATGTGCAAAGCACTTGTTCAAACAGAAATGACTTGAATCTTTTGCTGATGAAACATCTGTGATTATTTGCTGTTCTGTGTCTGTATTGCTGTGGCCAAGTTGCTTGGATGAGACTCAAAGATCAATAGCCTATTACAGGACAGGTAATTTAAAAAACAAGTCCCTGGATAAAGCAGCGTAAGTGTTGTTTGGGGGTTTTTTTCAGTGTTTGCTTTCTCTAGATAATGATTTATGATGTCTGCTGGTTCTTTATACAGAAGGCTTTACAGAAAGCACACAGGTGGGAGTGCCCCCTCTTCACCAGCACCAATAATATTCCCCATCCCATTTTATACCCCAGCTTGCTGCTCCTTAGCCAGCTTTTCTCTCAAATGCACACACATGGCATGTGCCCTTCCAGTGCCTGAGAGGCAGAAGTAGCAGAGGAGGAAAACAAGATATGACACGTTGTTTATTAAAAGCAGACATTGGTCCATCTCTTGTATTTGTTTAACCCACTGGTGTCACTCAGTGGAGCTTGCTCTCTAGGATATGATGACAATACAACTTTCTCAGTACTTGATACCATAGATGTTAACAAAGCCTTGTTATTATTGCTGTATCTAACAAAATTTAAATCACACATTACAGAATATATGTGCTCTACTAATACAATTGATTTTGTGTTCATCTTAATAGACTGATAAGAGAACAACTGCTCTAATTAGTTTGGACAAAATCACAGCCATGTATCATATGTTAATGATACCTTTCTAATTGTTATTCACTATATTATGCTGAGAACCTTGAGCTCATTGTTAAATTTCCCAGGAGTGTTTTCCTCTGTTACGACTTCACTGGAAATTATCCTCTGTATGGAGCCACAACTCTCAAAATAAAGCATTAACTGAGGCAATTATACCCTTACACCAGCTGTATTTTAAGGACAGTTGTTGAGGAAATACCTAGTAGAGTCGATTTATTTGGAAGAAATGGTTGTCTAAATTTGACACGGAATTTGGTTATTCTTTCACAGGTTTTGAGGTTACAGGTACCTGTAAGTGTTCCTCTTTTCTAAGGAAATACATGTAGTTTAGAGATAATCACATAATAGCCCAGCAATGCTGTTACTGTGAACTTTCCCAGTATATTTAGACATAAAAAATCTTCCCTGTTTTTACCCATGAGGGTTCTCGCATCTGGGAAGGCAAAGCAATATCACCTCTGCATGAATTTTCTGTCTTCAGATAAGCTGGGGTTTTTCCCCTCCCCTCTCCTCCAGAAGACTCCCCTGAAACATGCCTGCTCTTACTGTTAGAAACTACTTAGAGCTGACATAAAACTACTACCTACCCTCTGCCAGGGCTCGTTTAAACAGCTCTTCGTTAAACAGCAGTGTGTTTATTTTCCTATTGCATCAGGACAAAAGCAATCACTTCCCTCCTTAGACTCTTGACTTGTTAAACAAACCAAGATTATTTGTTTTCCGTTTGGAAGACATGATCTTCATTCCTGTTAACCACTTTTCTGTACCTCAGTTGCAGACTGAAGTCAGCCTGCTGGCACGTGCATGAGAAGAGTGAAAAGCAGTCTTCTAGGAGTGCTTTTCTTTGAAACTTGGCCTTAATATTTTCCTGCCTTTGCAGCACTCTTGCCAGCATGGCCTTCACCTGGTCACATGCAGTTGACTAATCCTATTATCAACTAATATGTCCCTATCTTTGTTCTCCTCCATCACTGCCAAATGTGAGGCCCCAGTGAGCAGGAAATTTGGTAGTTCGTGACCTGGAAGTTGATTTAATGAGATCTGTCACAATCTTTGTGATCCCTCCTGGTGACCTTCATGCTCACCAGGAGCAACTTTTTGGCATAGCTTGCCCAAAATAAAGACAGAAGGACCTGTCTGTGCTATTTCAATCTTCAGACAAGGACATCCAGTTTTCTAAATCTAGTTATGTCTACTTGAGTGTTGCTTTTATGCTGGTTGCCATAGACTCCATTTCCATGATATCTTGACTTTCCAAGCCCTAATGGGCAGGGTTCTAGGTTGGACTGAATACCCAATTTCTGCGTCCATTCCAGAGGTGCTGACAGCAGTTAAGAATTTGGGTATTTTCATACCTCGAAATGCAGGTTGGTTCCTATCAGACCAGCCTCAGATGCTCTGATGTGCTTATGTACTTTAGAGTCGCCAGGCAGGTGTTCAGAAAAACCTCTGTAGGTACCTGTACTAACCTTAAAACAGCATCACTTTGAAAAACAGATCTTGTTCCCCCAATGGCTTTTTTTTCTATCATTTAATTCACTTGGTATCTTGATTCCTTACTAAAATCCAGTAGGTTCCCATTTTTTTTAAGTGCTAAAATTAGGTCAGCGAACTGAATTTTCAGTTATTTTCAGTAAGGGTACATTTTATTCTCTCTCACTGGCTTTGGGCGTGTTTTCTGAACTGCTGGTGGAGGTTTCCACGCTCTGAATACAGTGAAGCCTCCACAAATAGCAGGCATTTTGCTTTTCTTTTGGCTCTGAGTAATTTAAAAGATGAAAACCCCACCTGTTGAATCTGGCTATGATGTCCTGGCCGACACGTCCTGCTGTTCTGCGCAGGCTCTGCACAGGCTCTTCCCTGGGTCAGGAGAGGTGTGGGCAGAGCTGAGGCATTCCAAAAGAGAAGATGTTTCCTTAAATCTCTGGGTACTAACTCAAGTGCAGTCGTGTTGGCTGCTACCTTAAAATATGATGTCACCTTGCCCCAATCACAGCCCATTTTCTGTGAGCGTGATGTGAACTCCCCAGAGAAGCATCCTCTGAGTGACAGCAGCATCCCATGCGGCCGTTGCTAAGCAACAAGATTCGGCTTTCAGGAGGATCTAATTTTAAAGTATTTAACCCTAGATCTGTCAAGGTTCATTATTTCCAGTGTGCTGGTTAATCCCTACTTGTTGGTGCCCAACTTCACAAATACCCTGCTCCTTGTAGTGATGCTGTTTTATTTATCACAGATGATATCTCAGAACAAGGGAAAGCAAAAATGCCCCAGGTAGAGCTCCATACCAAATTTCCTTTTAGCTCTGATCTATACACAGAAATATGGGATGCAATTAGAGGTGAAAATCCTGCATTGTTGTTCTGGGAATCTTCCTTTCTTTGCAGGCTTGTGCAAGTGGCTCACCCCTGCTTTCCTTCTAAGGAATGATGGGTTTCAAGAGAATGAATGCTTGTGAATGGCAGTAACAATTAAGCTTCAATTTTAGTAATATTACATGTGCTCTTGTTTCTTGCTGAATTTCATCTAGGTCAACAAGCTTGTCGTCTTACCTAAAGGCATTTGAAAAAAAATTATGTAATTTTGAAATTTAAGGGGATTTTAATACCAGAAAAATTTAATTCTTTTAAATCGTTACATTTACAAATAATGAAGAAGTTCTAAAGAGGATTTTTTTTTGTGTGTGTGTGTGTGTGTGTGTGTGTGTGTTTGGGGGATTTGTTTGGTGTGGCTTTTTTTTAATGGTTAA
>VZRL01003051.1:2873522-2910736 GCA_013397895.1 Origma solitaria | reverse complement strand
GCCGAGCGTAGCCGAGCCGCGGGCGGAGATGGCGGCGGCGGCCGAGCTGCAGGGGAAGTACCAGAAGCTGGCTCAGGAGTACTCCAAGGTACCGGACACCAGCGCCCGTCCCCGCTGCCGCCCCCCGCGGGGCCCGCAGCCCTTCCGCCTCCCTCGGGCCTGAATCGCTGGGTTTTGTAGCAGCGCGGTGTGCCGGGACCCAGGGGTGTTTCCGCCGGGGGACGAGGGGCAGGCAGACCCGGCGGGGCGCGGGAGGTGCGGGTTTGCAGGTGCCGAGGGAGCGCGGCGAGGAGCAGAATGGTTTCGTCTGCAAAACATCCTGGAATGCAAACAGTGCGCTCAGCTGTGCCGGGGAAGTGAAACTGGCAGCGTTTTCCCTTGATTTCCACTTCCCAGTCGGTCGCGAGAGTTGGTTTGATCCGCTTGGGTGTGAACATTTGCCGAGGTCTCGGTCGTGCATCTCACCCCTGTGGGCTCGCTCTGGCCGGTGGGAGAGGAGCTCGGCGGTGCCAGTGGTGCTTGCAGTGTCTCGGAAGTGAGCAGCACACTTGCTTCCACACGTGTCTCTTGTCTCTCCCCATTTGTCTGCCCTAGGTGGTTTGGCATCCTGTTTCCTGGTGCTCCTGGACACAGGGTTTGCAAAGATGTGTAGCCCATGGTGGAGAATGCCTTTCCTTTCCAAGGTGCCTAACTTCTAAAGTAGTGGAGCTTTGCTTAATGCAGAGCTCTTCATTCTTTCTTCACCAAAAGGAAGAGGAGACTGTTGGTCTTGAATGGCAGTCCTTCAACAGCCATGGGGAAGAAAGGCAGCACTTTGTTTTTGTGCAGCCCAGCATCAGTGACTGGCACAAGGTGCTTGTCTGCATTTGACACCTGTCCGAGCTTACAGAACCATGTGTCTTTAAATACTATTCTCCTTGGAACTGTTATAAAAACTCCATGTGTAGAATCTAGATTACCCACAGATAGATATCCTTTTAATCCTTCCACAAATAATTTTAAGAAAATTTCATTTACTTTGCAGCTTTGTAGGTCACAGAGTTCATATGTTGTGTTGTTTTATACAGTGGCTCTGTTAGTCCTTGGCGATCAATAGTGGCTGAGGATAAGATAATGGAGGGATTTTGGTGCTTAATTCCTGAATGAGCATTTGAAATGTGGACTTCAGAATATAGCTTCCAAAATTTCCAGCTGCTGGATCCTCTTTCTTTTAGTATCGTGTTGTCCAAAAGCTTTCTTTGAACTTCATCATGTACTTCTCAGCCTTTCTCAGTGGCATTTCCCTGATCCTTCGGGAGCTATTGATTCTAGCTCATCCCACTTCTTGTGCAGTTCAGTTCATTGTAGGACTCCCCTTTGCAGAACTCTCTCCTCTCTGTGCAGATATTCAGTTGTTCAATTGTCTGCTTGTTGTGTGCTGGTGGAAATGGAGAGTGACCCTGGAGAAGGCTATTCACTTAATGTGTTGTGAAAGCCAAGGAGAGAAGTGGACAAAGTTTGACAGACTCAGGCAGTGCTGGGGAAGTCCCTGCCAAAGGATTGATTTTCTTCTTGGTTCACAGAGCAGTCCAGAAGAAGGATGAGGGGAAGAAGAGACTCTGAAAACACACAAGTTTCAGCTTCTGGCACTCTCATGAAGGAAGAGCCAAAAGGTTTTTGCAGCTTGTGGCAGCCTGTGTTGGTCACACTTCAGCTGGGGTGTCTGGGTGCAGGAGCACTGAGCTGCTTCATTCACTGCCCCTGCAGTAGTAGCTGTGGCAGAAAAACAGGTGTGGAAAACTACTGCACTGTCGTTTCCTGCTAGGGAAACCGTTTCCGTGGAAGTTTTTCTGTGGTGCACTTGGATGTCTCATCTTGCCTTTGTGATGCCCGGGCAGCGCAGTGGGAATACTGCAGGAGAAACAGCTGTGCTTAGCAGTGACTTCTGACCTTTCAAATACACTCAGTCATCAGACTGAAACAATTAGCCATTGCTGTTTTACATTGAATCTTGCCTTTTATGCACCTGCCAGAGGTATTCCCAAACACTGTACAAAGGCTTTTAATTTATATCTGCAACAGCTGGACTCACACATGTCAAATGAATACAAACTGCCTTTGAAGAAACCAGGATTCAAGCAGTTTTCAAGGAATGGGAAGATGGCACTGTCAGTATCCGCATTGCTGCAGGGTAGAGGTACTCTGTGAAGTGACTGGGAAATAGATTTCTTGAGTATCACTTTTCACTGCAGTGATTCTAGCTCAGATTTGTCAACTGTATAAATAAGGCTTAGAGGGCTCTTCTTTCTATGCTTTTTATGCCTTTTTTGTGTCAGTCTGTTCTTTCTGGATTGTCGGCTGCAGCTGATAATAAGTAATTTTGCATTAAGGTATAGTTAAGCACCTCTTGGATTGATCCAGATTTTGACTTTGTGAGTCCTGCTTTTGTTCCAGAACCAGTTATAAACAATTTTGGGCAGAAAAGGGGAGATAGAAATAGAACTGAATATGACCAAAAACTTTATTAGTCAAGGAAGACACTGCAACTTTTCCATATTTGTTCATAGTTCTTCAGATCATAACTATATTTAAGTAACTGATCTTCAAAGGTGTTCATTGAGTAACAATTTTGTTCTATTTGACCAAGATGTTCAGGTGGTAAAGTAACTTCTTGTTTCTTGGCAAGTCAGGAAGCGAATTGAATACTTTTTTTCTACCTGATACCACTGTTATCTACTTGAAGATAATATTTGAAAGAGCATTCCCATCCGGTGCTCTCCTGAGAGAATAGGATGCTTTCTGCGCTTTCTCATGAATGGCTTTTATTCTGTTGTCTCGCATAGTTACTGGCATCTTTTGTTTTTCAGCTTCGTGCTCAGAACCAAGTCCTGAAAAAAGGAGTTGTAGATGAGCAAGCAAACTCTGCTTCACTGAAGGTAATCTCTAAAAACTGCTCATGCCAGGTGTACTCAGCTGTGACAAAATAAGTAAACAGGAGTGCTTTTTACTCAAAAGTATTATGAATAAAAGAATGAAGAAAGAACTTGATTTTGCTAAAGGCATTTCTGTTTTGCAGCTAGTCTATTATTCTAATTTGTTCTTGTTTTTAATATACTACTTATTACAAGCTTCTGTTAGAATAAGTGAACATTTTGAAATGAATTTTTTTTTTGTCATTCAGGAGCAACTGAAGATGAAGGATCAGTCACTGAGAAAACTGCAACAAGAAATGGACAGCTTGACCTTTCGAAATCAGCAGCTTGCCAAGCGGGTGGAGTTACTTCAAGACGAACTTGCATTAAGTGAAGCTCGGGGCAAAAAGAACAAGGTGTGTGCTGAAGGCAAAAAAAACTTGCTTAGTAGATGTCTGCTCCTCACCTGTCAAAGCCTTATTCTGATTTTTAGCAGTAGGTATTTTGTGTCAAGGGTTGAGCTGAATGCTCTTGTCAGAACTTGTGTTACTACTTGATGTTAATGGAAATACCCATAAAACAGGTATTGATATACGTGTAATACATGCTGTGTAGTTCTTTACTCTCCTAGTCTGTCAGCTGACTGATACTGAATTGCTGTCTTCCTTTATGGATATTTATTAAGTGTTCAAAACAACTGGGAAATACCTTGGAGCTCTGTGATTAGTCAGCTGCTATGCAGATTGCTTCTCATTTCCCATACCCACCTCTTTGCTTTGTAATTTTGATGCTGGTAGTTAACTCTTCAGCCTGTGATCATAGCTTTTCCATGTGAATCTTGTCAAATGCTTTGAAATCTAAATTTTTAGCTTGTATTCTTTGTTATTTCAAAATGACAGTATAATTTCAGTACTATGATCTCTCTCTACCAAAATGCTTGCTGATTAAACCTAGTGATATCATATTCCAGAATCAGCTGTGCCTTCTGTAGGTAACATCACAATTCCAGGGGTGGTGTACTTGGACTTAAGTAATTCTCAAGCATCTCTTGCTACTTTCCTCATGGGGAAACCTTTCTTAATTACTGCTGTCTTTTCCTTTTGGTTAGCTCTCAATGTGCTGTAGTTACCAAGACTGACATCAAAGAAATCACTCCATTGATTGTTAATATGATCATCTTCCTTACTTTTCCCTAAAGTCTTGTCCATTTTTCTGCTATCCTATTCCAAGTAGAGTACTTCTGAGTACATTATTCATACACCGCAGTAGATTGTTCTTCAAAATGCAGTTTGACCCTTCTTTTGTTTCGTATCGCGAGTTACTGTTTTGCTGGCTGTGTTTCCAAGTTTTGAAGGACGTCAGCCTGTCTTTAGTAGCCTTGCAAACCACTGTGTTTCTTTCCTGTTCAACTGTCAAAATGCACAGCTTTATTTCCCTGATCTGTGTCAGAGTGCAATCACTTTAGAAGGAGCAGAACATGTGCCCATTTCTCAGGTGGAGTTCACAGGCTGGCATCAAATACAGAGGTAGCTTAGCTGCCCTATCTGTCCCAAGTGCTTGAAGTTTGGTGTTGAATTTGAATTCAAAGAGTCTTCCCTGTGTTTGGTGATGGATAATACCTTTCTTCAGCAGTGTGGTGTATGGGTTTCACTGGTGGTCTGAGTCTTTTTGACTAAATGGGTGAAAAATGAGGGAACAGTTGGCAGAGGGATATCTGTACAAAGACCCTGTGCTTTCAATGCCACTTTGTGCTATAGCCTGCTGAGAGCAGCCTGGTTTACACCTGGACTCTTGCTGGGGACAGATGTGCCTTACAGCTACCAAACCAACTGAGCCTGTCTGTGTAGGGTTTTGGATTGCTGAATGCATGCGATCACGGGAGATTCCAGTGAATTCAGATAGGCTGCTGCCCATACAAGTGATTCCATGTGTGTGACACCTGAGTGGAGGCTTTCCCAAGTCAGTGTTGTACCACTATAGGATAACAAGGGTGTGAAGGAAAGTGTGCTGCCTTGATGCTGGTGCTGTGTGCAATATTCACACCTTCTGGTATATCAGTCATTGTCAGCAGGACATCTGCTCGTGTGCCCCTTTTGGGAATTGGCTGTGGGAACTGTTCTCACAAACCTGGGACTTGGAGATAATGAGTGCATTTTGTTTCTTTTAGAAAAGTGTAGAATCCTCGTCTCAGTTGAGTCAGGAACAGAAAAGTGTCTTCAATGAAGATCTTCAGAAGAAAATAGAAGAAAATGAGCGACTACATATACTTGTGAGTGAAAATTTGTTTAGCCCAGTTCAGAAGTGGGGACACAAAGATCAGGAAAGTGCTGTCTGAAAACTGGTGGGTTTAGAAGCTTACTTATATGCAAAACAGTAAATTAGATAAGATAGCTTGTTTATAAAGATGTCCACTAGGCAAATAAGAAAGTATTTTGACTTTGAATTCTTAAGACTGTCTGTGGAATCACATAATACATGTTTTCTCATTTAGGTTTTTAACTTTTGGTGACATCTGTCTTACTGAAAATAGGCTGTTACTGGATAGAAATTTCTTATTAGTTCACTGTTTTAGAATTGCTTTAAAGTTTAAAATATTTTCTGCAAGTTGCCATAATTAAATCAGGAATTACTTTGCCAAAATGGAATGCATTTCACTACAGTTTAGAAAACCTGAGAAAAGCCTTATGGTCCAAGTTCAGTTTTTTGTGTGTCTGCTGTTAGTCAGCAATATATTTAAGGAATGCTTTGTACTACACTAAACTTTGTTTTTACTGAAGTACTTTGCTCCTGCATCTTTTCTCTGTGAATAAAATCTCTATTTGTCTGAGAACTTGTAATTGCTATTAACCTAACTGGCTAATGAAATTGGAGTAACTTGAAGGACTGCTTTCAGTAGTAAAATGAAGCTTTTTTAAGAGGTTTGCTTTTCTTCCTTTAGTTCTTTGAAGCAGATGAGCAGCACAAACGTTTAGAAGCAGAACTGAGGAGTAGACTGGAAGTTTTGGAAACTGATGCTGCCCAGCACCAAACTGTTGTGGACAGCTTAACGAAGAAATACACGGAGACCATAGAAAAGCTGCAGAATGATAAAGCCAAATTAGAAGTAAGGAGTTTTTCCTCTTGCTTGCAAGTTTGAAAAGTTTTGAAATGCAATGTCTTGCTGTGTCAGCACTTACATTGTGAGATTATCTTCTTGCATAAAGATCAAGTCTCAGACACTAGAAAGAGAAGCTAAGGACTGTAGGCTTCGAACTGAAGAATGGTAAGTGTCTTTATTTCATATAACAGAAACTTTATTGATGTAAAGAAATAACTGCTCTAAAACATTACCTGGATTATTTTTTAAGAATAATACCTTTTAAATAAGGGATTTTAAAAAAAGACTGTGGTAAAACTCAAGTTATATTATCATAAAGACAAGTCTGACCTGTGCAGGTAAAGCCCCCTTTTCCTTTGCAGTGCAGGGAACTAGACAATTCCACAAATTCTGCTTTCAGTAAGGGCAGCTTTGTCTCCAAGCTTAAGTAGCAGTGATGTTGATGAAAACTTGAATAATTTATTTGTAGTGGAAAACTATAGAAAGTAAAAAACTTTGCATCTGATGATCCAATACACATCCTATTCATTACATTAAAGGTCTATACTGCACATATATATTTTTTTAAAAAATGCACCTTATTGAACGTCAGAGAAATGCACCCTTATTTGATTTGGCCCACAATCCTCTATTTCCAATTTTCTACAACTTGTCTTCAAGACAATAAAAATATTCCAAAATTAGCAATACAATTCTCTGATAAAAACTTCCAAATATTCTAGCTGAGAACATTATACCTGAAGCAAAACAATCGTTCAAGAAGCTTTTAAAGTGGAGGGGGATTTTTGAAACTCTTTTCAGTAGTTCTCTCAGCATATGTTACTCAAACTTTGTTCTTAGAAGTAGTTTTTACAAACTCACGTATCTTTGTTTCAGACGAGTTCCTTCTTTCACATGGTAACCCTGAAGTATGTATTTTAATTATTTTGGTAGATGTGAAGATACTTAAATCCAATAACTCTCCTCTGATACAGGTCAGGGTTTCACTAAAAATGACTTGCAAAAGAGGATGAAAGCTGTGTTTGGCTGCCATTTGCTTTTTTGGGGTTTTTGAAAAACTGTAGTCTTAATCTGCTACTATTCACTTCAGGCCTTGTCTGTCATGTTCTGTGATGACTGGGTAATTGATGTTGTTGTAAGAAGTTGTCCCTACTAATTCAAGTTATACTATATTAAGTTTTTAAAAATAATAAAGCCCCACAGCTAATTTTAAATACCAAAATTACTATCTACTGAACACATGGCAGAATATGTCTCTGAGAATACTTCTCTTCTGTTTTCCTTGCTTTGTCAGGGGAAGGGACCCATTTGCCTGACATCCACACTTTACTCAGAAAAGCCAGGGCATATGAGACTTGACAGCCTGCATGCTTTGAAAATTAAAGGGCAGAATGTAAGGCAAAACATGTCAAGCTACTTGTTTGTCATTCCTTTACAGTATGAAAAGGAAATATCAGTACATTTGCAGTTTGCCTTGGAGTTCATTTTCTATCATGCTCAGTGCTACTGCAGTACCTGCTGTACAGTCTCTATGAAGTTTTGGAGCTGCTCTCCAAGAAAAAGATTTGTTAATGTGCATGAGCTACTTATTGGCCAGTTTCTTCATACCTTCCTTGTGTATTTTGGATTATTTTGCTTTGTTAGACCTGATAAGTTTCTGTGTATCGAATATTGTAAAAAAAGGAAAAAAAACCTGTCACTTCATTACCTTTCCCCCCATCCTCCACTACATATGCACTAGTTCTAGATGTCAAATGGGAAGCAAAACAGTGAAGATTTTGGGGGCCTAAGTTGGGTAAGGGGTGGAATTTGGTCTGAGTC
The DNA here is from genome assembly GCA_013397895.1 of Origma solitaria. Classification (NCBI taxonomy): domain Eukaryota; kingdom Metazoa; phylum Chordata; class Aves; order Passeriformes; family Acanthizidae; genus Origma; species Origma solitaria. Next base: position 2,902,927 of record VZRL01003051.1, on the reverse strand, counting down.
AATATGGAGTGTTCTTTGTAAATATATGTAGATAATACTGGAATATATTAGTGTTCATCTCAGGAATCTATTCTAAGTATATTAGTAATCTTAATCACTTAGGTTCATGTGTATACACAGAGTCAAATGTAAGCAAAGAAAATCTAGAGAAAAATCACTTGAGAATGCATCAGAAACATAATTGTCAAGTCTTGTCAGCAGTATCATAGCAGTGTTTAAATATGGGATTTTGGAAAGCTTATAAGGCATTTCAAATAGTGATGTGACATAGTTAAGTGCATTATTGACAACTCATTACCTGCTTATTGGAATACTGCATTGGATGCATAGTAACTAATTTGAAGGCCCTTTTACATTCCATTTCAAATTCTAGTAGAAAAGAATGCCTTCATATAGCTTATATAATAGTTGCACAATAGGAAAAAAAGGTGAATTTTAACTCTGAAGTAAATCGAGCTTCTCAAGAATGGAATTTAGGATTTACAAGTTTACGGTAACTTTCACTGCTTTTTTTTGGGGATTAGGATTCAATATTGTGTTAAATATGACATAAAGGAGGACAAATGATTCCTACTGTATTATTTCTATCTACCTTCTAGAAGGAGACAGGTACCTGTACACTGAAGGGATGCTTATATTTAGATATGGTGTTGGTGATACACATGAAATTTTAAAGGTTTACAAATATGTGTGTGTGTGTGGTTTTTCGTTTGTCTCTTTGTTATTTAGCCAGCAACAGCTAAAGAATCTTCAAGCAGCTTTGGGCAGTAGACTGGAAGAATCTCTATGCATAATTAATGAAAAAGTACCTTTTAATGACACAAGTACGTATTGCCTTGGTCTGGGTATCTCGTTTGATTTTTTTTTTTTTGGGTATCCATCTGGAGGAAGTACTCCTCATGAATTAAAATGTGTTAGCTGTAAGAAATGTTGGACATCTGAACAGACACTTGGAGGTAACTGTAGTAAGTATTCCTAATACTTATCATGGTCTTGTTTAGTAATCCTTAAATATCAAGTTTTAATATATGTAATGAAAATTGCAACTTTTGAAGGCTTTTGAGTGATTTGTCACTTGTCTTGCTTAGTGTTGACAGAATATTGTAAATTATGAAGGAACACTGTCAATTTAATGGTTGCTCCATAGAGATTGGTTACTCATCTCAAAGAGTATTATTTTTGGCAGGGTATATTCAAGAGTTGCAGTAAGTTAAGGTGGGAATAAACTGGAGGCTGCAGAGATATTGCAGCAGTAATGGTCTGCACTTAGTGGGAAGTTTGTTAGGGTGTCTCATTGGTCAGAGCACAAGCAGACTGGTTCTTACCTGGAGGTTGTCTCAGATGCGTTTGTCTCTTCATGGTGATAAAAGCCCTTTGAATCTGGGGACTTTTACCTGAAGCAATGTTCTTCTGCTTCCTTTCCAACTACTACTAGATCAACTGAAGTTCAGAGGATCCCCTGGAGCTAGGAGTGCTCAGCCCTTGCATGGCTTTGGTACAAGCATGGGTTAGTATGTGCTGGGTCAGTGCTGTGCACTGTGTGCTTTCCTTAGTAGCTGAACGCAAAGGTGAGCAGGCACTGCCTGGGCTCTTCAAGACTAGGAGGATCTGGGATAGTGAAAAAGCTGAATGTAGGGGAGAAGGAGCAGAGAAGTGAAAACAGGCTTTTGAATTTCCCATGTATTTCATTGGTAGCTTTTGCATTTTTCATTCAGTTGATGACAAAGATGACCTGATGACAATGTTTTAAATAGCCTTAGGTTCTCTGAAAGCTGATCTGGCAGGTGCTGCAGGGGTGAGTGTTCTGAGTTCTCCACTGGTTTCGCAATCCAGTGAGTCTTGGCTTAGGAACACCAGATTATCATCTCTTTAGGAAATGTTGACTCCCATACAGCACATCATACTTAGGTGTTGGTGCCTTGAATTGGTATCTTTTTCACTTCTCTCCTCTCACTTTGCCTGGCATCTGCTGCCTATTTCTACTTCTCTGACTTCTTTAGCTTGCATTTTTTTATAGGTGATTATCACTGTAGCAAGAACATTGCTAAAATAATTTATCTGCTCACTCAGCTGCCATAGCATAATGCTTTTGCTTGTGTAGTAGCAAACACTGCAAGTAGAGAACATCTCTTTAGTGATAGATCCATGAAAGTCAGGAGATGTTTGTTTGCTGTGGATTCCAGCTGTCTTCCTATAGACTCTAGTTGGCTTCAAGTGTAACTAGCAGCTAATTTCAGTAACAATGAAATGATTTCCTGACTGCTGAGCATGATTTCCAGAGTAGAAAGTTTTCTGAAGCATTTAGTTAGTAGCAGGATTCAGTAATTTTGGACAGGATTTTTGTTCTCTAAATGTAACTACCTCTTCCCACGTGTTAGTAGCCAAATGTGAATGACACAAAAGGATTAAGAAACTGTAAATTTCCTTTGTGAGCAAATTCTAAGCTAAACTGGTTGTTCAACTGAATTGAAAATGGATGTGATCCCTTTTAAATCTATGAGACTTTGTAAGCTGTTCTTTAGGTACAAATACCTCTGCCCCTCTAAAAATTGTGCCTACTTGTAACTGAATAGGCATTCTAGTTACTTCATGACTGCAGCAGAATGCTTAAATACATGGAGAGTACATCTTGCTCTAAATTATCAACATATGAAGTATGAAGGAGCTTTAAAAAACGTTGAAACCATTCAAAAATATATTAGTCTTAGTTGACCTTCCTTGGAATGTAATTGAAATTTGAAGATAATCTTGAATTCTTTAAGTGTGATTTCTTATAAAAAGATTTTTTCACTCTTGTTTGTGATGAATACTGTTCTTTGGGCAAGAGGATTCTTATCTATCAAATTCAGGGTCGTCAGATGATAAAATTTGACTTACAGTCCAAGGCAAGTATTGAACTGCTGTCTCTCCACTTAATGACAGAAAACGTTCTTAAGTGAGGATATTTATACATGCCTGCCTTATTGGAGTCAATTGTTTGTATATCTGTAGTTAATATTGCTTATATGATTGGTAATATTATTGCAGTGATTTAAAAAAAAAAAAAATCACTATTTACCAATAAATGTCTCTTAAACCCCTCCCCAGTTAAGTAAATGCATATAACTCAATTTTTGTCCTGTAGGATCTACTCGATACAATGCTCTGAATGTACCAGTACACAACAGAAGGAATCAGGTAAGCATTTCTTGTGTTTTCATGTGGGTCTGTGCTACTATCAACGCAGATACTGAAATAAAACCTGTCATTTTAGTACCTTAAATGGCAGAAAATATCCTGTCTTACTGCTGTCATGATATTCTAAGGGCATTTCTGCCCACAGAGCCTCTGCACTTTTCCAAAGGTAGTGTATATTGTTCTTACGTCAAGGAGTCTTGTTAAAGTTATATGAGAGATTCTTTTACTGTGTCAACCTGCAGTAAGCTAGAAGTTGGAACATTTCATTTTTAAAGTTGATTAAAACTACATTAGTTCAGAGGTTCTGAAAAAAGGTAGGTTTCATATCCTAAATTCCTTTTCCCTCAAACTGGGCTTCTTCAGTCACATCACTTGGGCTCCAGAGAATGTTTGCATTTGTAAACTGCACATTGGTGTGTGCACTAAAATGCCATATTAGTTAACATTGCTTGTCGCTAGTCACAATCCTTTCAAGGAATAAATCGTGTCACTTTGAGATCTCTGCATGGTTCATTTACATTTTGTGGGATATTTCATGTCAAAGCACCTCTTACTTGCAGCAAAATAACCCTTATAAATTGAAATATTTTTAGAAAACAAAAAGTTTCTGTTCTCTATTGTAATTTAATGAGATTCCTTGGGAATGTTCTATATTCAGTATTCAAAGATGAACATTAGTTTTCTGTGAATGGCTAAATATATTAAAGGTTTTTATAATAGCAAATCAGAAACCTGGAGGCAGTCAAAATTTTCCTATGTTGCTACCACTGAGGATGTGTTCTGCAGCAGTGTGGGTTTTTTTTCTGTTTGCTCGTGTGCCTCAAACCTTCAAGTTAGTGCATTCAGATGCTGCTGCAGAAAGATTTAAAACAGTTGCTTTCTCCATTCTTCAGAAGTGCCTATAAAGAGACCTCTTTCCTAGTAATGTCTGCTGTGAGAACAGGTGACCTGCTGTTCAGTTTTGTGATGGAAATAGCATTAAATTTCAGGTTGCTGCTGCTGAATTCCAAGAAAAGTCTGAATAACTGCATGGAGAAGTTTCTCCTTTTACTATTTTCTGCCAGCACTGTGTCAGGCAGCCTCATGCTTCAAGATCTGCAGTCTTGAGAATGTTCCAGGACAGATTTTTGAGTGGCTTTGCCAGGGGAGGCAAAATGCTGGTGTATTAGCACAGACTGCAGCGTAAAGGACAGCAAAACAGTAATAGTGTCTGTTTTCCTTCCTTGCGTAGCTAATTAGCAAACACAAACTGAGTACAATGACTGCATTAATTACTCGCCACCATCCCAGATCCATAATCAAGATTGACTTGATTTAACAGTCCATTGAAGCATTAGGAGCATATCTCTGAAGGATAAATTATTCTTGGCTGAAATGTCACTATAACCTTATTCTCTTCTCCATAAGTCACAACAGAGTATGGCTTTCTTCTCTCATTTTATGTTCCATTCTGGATTAATTTCTTGGATACCTTCCTACTGTACTAAAGCTACAGAACAGCCTTACTCATGAGCAGCAGCTCAGTTCTGTCCTGGAGAATAAGAATTGAGTGTTACTGGTTAGAGAAGCAGACACCTTTAATTCTGGCAGGAAACATTGATTTTTACTAGTTAAATGGAGGTTTCCTTGCAACCAGGTGTTGAGCTGTTGTCAGCAATTAGTCTTGTTTTTTGGAAATTTCAGAGATGGTTTCTGTAATTGAGCTGACCTCTAAGTGTTCATGTGGCCTCTAGTTTGAAAAATGCGTCAGAGGCAAAGCATCACCAGTTGAATGAAATAAAAAGATACCTTGTTGTCATAGAACAAGGTGTCCTTCTGTGGTGTTGTAGTTATGAATAAAAATTAAGTTAAACATAATTGCTGCTATGTATTTTAGGCTGAAATAATAATAAAGAAATAAATAATAATGATTATTTTGTATCCAAACAGAGTTTTTTTCATGTTTAAATAGATCCATGTCAAATGCAATCATTTTATAACTGTCTTTACAGCTGAAGTTGCGAGACCTTGCTGGTCAGGCCCTGGCTTTTATACAAGAACTTGTAACAGCTCTTTTGAACTTCCACACATACACTGAGCAGAAGGTACAGATCTTCCCCATTGATTCTGCAACAGACACAATATCACCCTTAAATCAGAAGGTAAAGTTTACACATTTCAGCTACAAGTCTGTTCAATTAAGTAGACTTTCATGAGTGGGTGATTGTAGTCACGCAAACTTCCACCACCTTTACCGGAATGCTGTGAGTGTGTTCCAGCCTCTCCTGCGTGAGAAGTCTTTTCTGCTGGGTGAATTCTCTGATTGTGGATGAGGTGTAGCTGCAGAGAATCCTTTTCCCCTGTGCCTCTTTTAGAAGAGCAGTGTGATAATCAAATCAAAGCTTTGCTTTTTAATTGCTAAATTGAAGTGCCTTTGTTGAAAGTTCAGCTGACTTGTTTTAAAATACTAATGCACAATTACTGCACTGCTAAACAGAGCTTGTTTTAGTTCATGCACTGGGGGTACGGGAGATGTTGATATAGAATCTGGTCTTGTGTTTAAAGTGTTTAGCTGTAATGTTAAATAAAGGATAGAAGGTAGTCTTATGAGGGAGAGAGCCTGGGCGTTGTTCCCTTGTCAAAAAATAACTTTATAATCTGATTTTGGGCTACTTGTGTTAAGACCTTTCCTATAGGTGTTTGGAAGCTTCAAGTCTGTAAAGCATGTTGAAATTAATATGAGAAATCTGACTCATCTCTTTTGTAACAAATCCATGGAAAGACTTTGAGAGTATCATACCGAGCTGCATATTTTGACTTTGTTTTTTTTATGCTGTGAAACATAGAAAATAACTGCACAAGGGTTTGTGTGGGGATGCATATATGTATTCTTGGGAACAGATTGGATTAAGATCGGAGTTGACTTCATAGTTTAAGGGGGTCTGTTGAGGATTTAAGTTGCAGGGTGTATTTTGTGATTCAGTCTGTAATTTCAGTTTAGTAGTTCGTAGGGCCCAGACTTAAGCTACTGAGTTGAATTGTGGTTTGCATTGATCAAATGGCTGCAGTGCATGTGGTGTCAATATTAACTATCACAAAGCTTTCCTGTTCTTTGGAAAACCTCCTGTGATCTCTTGCAGGTAACAAATATGCTTGTGAAGGTGGTTATCCACTAGAGAAATCCCATTCTGTTTGCTTTCTCAGTTGTTTCAACTATTTTAGTCAAGAATACACTTCTGCAGACATTCAGCATAGATAGTAGTTTGAGAACATTTTCTTGCTCCTGCCACCAAATGTACTCAAAATAGCATGTCTTTCTTGTGAAAACGGTGTGGTTTTGTCATCTTGCAGATTTTTTGGGGCAGGAATGGTGTCACTTTTTTTTAATGTGGCCCAGTGTGGTGACTGGATTCTCAGATACTGCTGCAGCTTACACTAAGAAAATAAAATTAGGTTTCCTAGACATCACTTCTCACAGATTTTTTTTTTCCCCCTAACCTTCTAGTTAACACTTCTTTGTTGTTTTTCAGCACAGCTGAAACATGCAACTTAGTCAGAAGCATAATTTCATTTTCCTTTTCTTATAATTGACTCTGATTCAGTAGTTCAAGCTTTGTTTTCATAATTATGTCTCTTGTAGTCTGCCCTATTGTGTATTCATGGCCTAATTCCCTCAGTACATGCTACTTCTGAGGGCTTTTGCTGTGACTTCCCAGCACTGAAGTATCTTTTGTTGCTCACTGAAGCTGTAGTTGCTCCTGTATTTTTGATTAATTTATCTATTTGCTTGGCAAGCGTTCTCAGTGTGTTTTTTGTTTTTTTTTTGTTGTTGTTTTGGAGTTGTTTTTTTTTTTGCTACTCTACCAAGCTGGTCAAAAACCTCCCCTTAATATGGCAGAGAAAATGAAACAAGTGTTAGGTAGTGGCTTAGCAGATTTGCACTGATTTATTTTTCCCCAACTCCAGGTCTTGTCTGGTGCTTTCAAGCTATTTTCCCCACCAAACACTCAAAGTAGATGTGGAGAATTCCCTGCCAGGTTCAAGTATTCCTTTTCTCTTTAAGTGTTGGATTGCTGGGTTCTGCTGGGTCTTCAGCATCATGCTGGATAATTCAACTCCTCTCTCTTGCAACACAAGCCAGGAGCATTCTGCATGTGTTATTTCTTCCTCCTTAGATTTAGGAATTTTCCCTAATTCCACCCAGGTTTGTGCATGCATGAATGAGAGCTTAGCATCTCACTCTTCTTGTTAACACTGTGTTACTGGACTGTAATAATCCAAGGAATAATTAAAATCTCTTTTACTCTGTTTGCCTGGGATCTTTAGCTGCTATTGTGGTATAAATAATCAAAGGTGGAGGCATCTTTCTGTGGGGTAAAATAAAAACCAGGATTCTTTTGACTACCTGTATTGATTTGTGAAAGAAGCTTTTTGTGATACTGAGGTATCAAAATGGAAAGCTGATGGTGTTGTTATATTTTGATTGTGTGTAAGAGTACACATTATGTTCTCAGGTCTGCTTTTTTGAAGGCAAAATTAGCTGTATGATTTACTTAAGTAATTTTTAGCAAAGTCATGCAGGTCCATGAGGCCAAAGTTTAATTATTGCCCGAACCTGTCACAGTTTTAGAAGTAAGAATTCTCCTGTGATTAGTTGGAGCTCCATGCTTTGCTTTGGCATGAGCATACTTTGACTCATGTTGAAAACTGGGCTGGACACAGTTAAAGACTCATGTTAAAGACTCATCTCTTGCTCTCAGTTTGAACTTGGGCTTAGTTCTTCAGTACTTTGCACAGCATAGCTTTGCAAATGCTTGTGCTGATGGACAAGGCTGGGAGGCAAACAACTTTTGGGAGGAAGTTGGGATAATTTGTTCTGGTGGCCTAATGGTGCATGGATCTAGCCTTAATTGGATGGAGTTGGAAAAGGAATGCAAGAATATTTAAAACTAAAAAGTGAGGGTTTGGTGTGCTGTGCATGGCAGCTAAAATGGGATAGGATGCAAAGCCCTAGGTGTGGTTTTGCCTGGGCTTCCAGTACTTCTCCCTTCCCCTCAAGGTGTGTATTTGCGCTATAGAAGAGGTTGCTGTACATCACTGGACTGTCGTGTCTCTTTAGTGACATCCTAGGCATCGTTAAAGGCGACAGGTGCTTTGCTGAAATGTCCCATTCCGGTGTTAACTTGGCAGAGTTCGCACGAGCCTTCGGCAAGCACCATTTTAAAACCTCTCTGTCCTCAGTTCTCACAGTACCTCCATGAAAACGCTTCGTACGTTCGCCCTCTGGAGGAAGGAATGCTGCACTTGTTCGAGAGCATCACGGAGAATACTGTCACAGTCCTGGTAAGATTTCTTCCTGTTAGTATCCAAAAAGATTTTTACAGAGCAAAACCACTTATCTGGTTTTTTTTTTCTTTCAGGAAACAACTGTGAAATTGAAGGCCTTCTCAGAACATTTAGCTTCCTACTTAGGCTTTTTAAGAAAGATTCTTCCTTATCAGTTAAAAAGGTACTTTTCTTTTGATAGATCAAATTTAAAGGCACTGTGTCAAGCATGCAGCATTTTCAGCACATACAGCTCAAATTTTTAAGTTAAACCTTAAAGGACTCTGGCCCTCTGCTTTGTTTTAAAAGGCTGAACTTTTTTGTATGTTGGTTTCTAAACCTTGAGATCAGGCATGACTTTTTTAAGGCATTAGGACTAAAATGATGTATTTTAAAGCCCCTTCCCCCCACCACACAGATGAGAGAGACTTTGAAAACACATGCAGCTTTCCTTAGTGTTTCCTAATGTTATTCAATAGCATTGATATTGTTCAGGTGTGATACACTGAAACTGTTAATGCTTTGAGCTTCTCTGAGGATTATTTATCATTCAGTAAATGTAGCAATGTAGTGAAACTTGGCCAGATACACATTCCTTCTGCTGTGAAAATCTTTGTTCCTGAGTTGATCGAAGGGAGGTGCATTATAGGTGCAAAGAACTGCTTAAAAGAGGGTTTGGACTAAGGAAGCAGAAAAATCTTGATTTGTGCCTCTTTTATATCTGTTCTCGTGCTCCTTAGGAAGCAAAAGATAATTTATGTAGTAGAGAGAAAAGTCTTCAAACTTAAAATTGCTGCAATCAATTCCATGCTGTGAGTGTAAGTCATTCCTGGCTTGTGATGGAAACACCTAAGAGTGGAGATGCACACAGTAATTTTCATGTATTGCTGAGTTCCTCTGCTGTGTTAACCTTTCTAAAATAAATTCCAAGTCTGCTGTTGCTTTGGGCTGAGGAGGTAGAGAGCACCTACCTGCTCCAAAACTCATGAACTTGTTTTTATAAGACAATTGCTTGCTTTTAAAAAAAATAATTCATATATTCCTAGTTTGGAAGAAGAGTGTGAGTCTTCTCTTTGCACAGCTGCTTTAAGAGCTAGAAATATGGAGCTGCACAGAGACATGAAAAGGTTGACTGCAGTCTTTGAGAAGCTACACACATACGTCAGTCTTCTGGCCTTACCAAGTAAGTTCCAGTTCTGGCTCAGTTGCTTACCCTGTGACTGGTTTTCTGTGGGTTTTTCTAGCATGATTGACAGTGTGCCTTTTGTCATCTCTTAATGATGAAATTGTTAATAAACTACATTTTATTACTAATCGTCACTTCCAGCCCCTTGTCTTCATAAGGTTATTACAACTGTCATGGTCATGACTAAATAAAATCAGGTAAAGCCTTTATGTGTATGTGTGTAGGGAAACTATCTCCAAATGCATCCTGTAAATAGCAGTAGGAAATGGTTATTGTATAGCTTCAGGTTATTTCAGTCTTCACTCTTTAGAAGGGCCCAGATGGTCTTTCCTACACCTGTGAACGTGTCTTTCTGTATGTGTGGTTTTTGAGACCAAAACAATTGATATTTATAGAATCTGAATAAAATCTAGGCAGCTTGAAAGTCTTTTACCTTCCTACTCCAGCAAAATTCAATGTATGTACATTTAATATTGAAGGGGAAGTCTAAGTAAATGAATCTGTTCTGACTCCTACTCCGTGCAAATGATTCTAGTAGGTGGAAATTCAGTTATTTTCAAAGCTAACTCTCTTCATTCATGGTTAAATCTTAGTGTTGTGATTTTCTTTTCCTTCTTACGTGGTGCTTTTAGGTACAAGACCAGAAGGACTCCTTAGGACAAACTACAACTTTGTGTTTACAAACATTGCTGCAAGTCTTCATGGATTCCATGACATTTTAAAAGGTGAGAGTAGGGAATGTTGTCTTGTTTCAGCTTTGCTTCTTTCTGTTTAGCAGAGCACATGTGTATTCTGTAACAGTGCTGAATGTATCATATGTGATCAGTGTGGTTTGTTTTGCCTTTACAAGCTAAGATAAGAAACTAAAGCTACTAACTATTTATTTTAGACATTCATGCATGGTTTTTGTTCCTCCATTCTGTTAGCTTTGTTCTTCAAAGCTGCTGGATTATTTAATTGTGGCTTTCCAGATCTTCCTGAGCAGTATCACTTTACTTTCTGAACTTCATTGCTCTACTGAAACTAGCATGCAGTATGGAATGCTATGAAATGTACATATGTATTTTCCCCTGCATATGTAGCATTGACCTAGTATCTGCTTTCAAAGTGGAATTTTTCCTTCCTATTTTTAGGTTAATGACTATTTTAAAAATGAATATATAACCAAAGCTTACAAAGAAGTCTGGGTTCTTTTTGAAACTTGAGACTTCCTCTGGAAAATGGCTTACCTTGCTTTTATCAGAATAACATGGACATGTATGTTTTCACTGAAGTGATACTTGGGTAAAACTCAGAATTTTAAAATAGATGTCCCTGTATGTCCTAGAATTTCAGTACTGTGTAGCTGTTCCTGGGGAGAAAATAATCTATAGAGATGAAGTGGCTTTTTTGCTAGTCAACTGTTTAAACATTAAGCCTTTATAATTTTAAGCAAAATTGGATTTTTTCCTAATAACATGAATAGTTTGACCCCATTTTGCAGCGTCCTTGTTTAAAAAAAAAGACATTGTATTAAAGATTGCAAACAAAATGAGACCCTAAGCCAAGAATTTTGTAGTATAGATAAATTTAAAATACCTTCTGCCTCTTAGTATGGTTACTATAATGCAAAATCAACCCAACTTACACTTTAAAGGAAATAGAGAAAATAGAAGTACTTAAAAAACCTGTCAGTAGAATTCATTAGCTATCAGCAGAAATGCTGTGCTTAATATCTTACACTCCTATACTCCAGAATGTTTGATTTCTCCCTTCTTTCTCAATCCCAACTAATTTTGAACTGTTTAAAATTACTTCAGATTATAATTTGTGGTGGTGATGAGCTGGGACTTCTCCATTCTGTAGCAGTAGTGCTCTGTTGTAAAAGAGGTGCAAAATGTTCACTTGTCAAACAATTACTTTTTTTTAATAAGGCCAAGTTGAGAATGTTCTTACGTGATAAATACTTGATTCTTTCAAAATATTGGCACTGTTGGATATAGTGTCTTTAGGCTAAGATGCTTTTATGAATGACTTTCAAAAATTTTTGTGTTCTTAATTTGGCATAAATGTGCTTTTCCTTTTGCAGATATTTCCAAACACTATAGTCAGAAAGCTACATTAGAACAGGAAATTCCAACTGCCACACAGAAACTCATAACTACAAATGACTGTATTTTGTCCTCTGTTGCTGCTTTAACAAATGGAGCAGGCAAGGTAATGGATATTTTTGTTTCATTCAATGTCCTAACTTGTGCTGATTTTTAAGAAAAAAAAAAAGCGTATCTGAATGATTTAGAAAATCTCTGTTCTTCTCTGATATCATTAAACTATAGTGTCAGGTTTATTCTTAAGGTGTTTTCAGGCTACATGTTAAAAACAACTGAGTGATTGATAAAAGTAGATAATGGGAAGGGGATGCTTTGTGTTAGGAAGGTTTAAGTTATGTGGAAGACCATGTAGCTTGTTTCAAAGTCTTGTTATGAAGCCCAGTTTCACTGAATACTTGTCTTTTGAAAGAGTAATTCCTCCATTGAATCTTTCTGGTCAACTTAATTCAAAAAGTGACATCTCTTGATGTGTCTAGATGGCCTCATTCTTTAGCAACAACTTGGATCACTTCACCACCTCATTGAGCTATGGCCCCAAGGGAGGAACAGAGTTCATCAGCCCTCTCTCAGCTGAGTGCATGCTGCAGTACAAGAAAAAGGCAGCTGCTTACGTGAAGTCTTTGAAGAAGGTTTGTTCAGCCAGCATGCTTGCACAGGGAGAGTGCGGTTTGGGTGATAGTTGGTTATGCCAAAGAGAATACAAACGAAGGATTTGCAGTATTTGAAATGGAAGAGATTTTCTGAATGACAGGTCTTGGCTGAGAAATGGAACCCTTAGTGCAATAATACTATTGAAACCTTTAGAGAGCAAAGTTGCTCTCACAACTGAGGGTATGTGCCAATTCTGCCATTACCCATTTCCACTAATTATTTCTGTGCCAAGACTCTGAGGAGAAGGGGGTGGCTGCTTATTTAAATTTCCTCCCGTATTCACCAGGAATATGGAGTGAATGATATCATATTCTTACACTTGCATTCACTGGAAGACAGTGGAGAGCAATAGGGAAAAAAGACAGCTAAGAAAGAGGTACACTGGAGAAAATGTGCTGAACCAAAGGATTGAATGCTGCCAGATCTCCCTGTTGTCTCCATTAAAATTAACAATTAAGTGGTAGTGTGCTTAGCAGTTGTTACTAAATCACTTTACTGAAATGTCTGTAAAGAGGACCTTAGGATACCTTTGATCTTTAATTAATAATTGGAGTTTTCTGAGCAATTTTTAATCAACTGCACCTTTTTGGGCAGTATTTCTTGTGAGCTCAAACCATTTGTTCCTACTGCCTGGTACGCACTTGGAACATGGGGTTTTTTCCCTTTACTAAAGTAAGGAAAATAGTAAGAAAATAAAAGCAGACTGCATGTTCTGATCTAGTGCGTGACATGTTTTGAGAGGGTTTTCTCTGATTCTTGTGCAGCCCTGTGCAGATTCAGTGCCTTATGAAGAGGCTTTAGCCAATCGCAGAGTTCTCCTGAGTTCTACGGAAAGCAGAGAAGGTCTTGCACAGCAGGTATTCTGGTATACATTGTACTAACATATATGGTGGTGTGTTTTGTAAAGGTAAACTTGTACCTAAGTCTCCACAAATTTATGCCTGCGGTCATTTGTGGGTATATGTGCATGTACTGAACCTTAAAATTAGACTGTAGATTTCTTGTAGAGTTTTGAAAGTAAAACTTATTCTTGTCAGGCTGGGTTATCTCCTGTACCTGCAGAATGTACATGTGGGATATGAGAGACAGGGTTATGCCATTGATGTCTTCATTTGGAAATACTGGAGGTCAGATAATCTTTAATAATTCAAATAAATGCAAAATAATGACAGGAATAAGGCATGCTGAAAGGATTAATTTTTAATTTTGTATTCCGTTTTGAGTCCTCTTTTGGACTATGCAGGATTTATTAGCACTGGTTAAGAGCAGTGATTTTGCTTTTCTTAGGGTCACAGATTGTAGTTTCTGTCTTCTAGTCTGCACATATGTATTTTTTTTTCTGAAAGGTGAAGCAGGGTGGGTAATGTGGTATTTTAAAGGCCTACATAGTTTGTCCATCGCCTCATATGAATGAGAATAGCTGATTAATGATTAATGCTGACACTTCTTTATTAGCTTTTATACTCAGCCTGTGCTTGACTCATTGTAACTGAACTGTTATAGAAGCAAATACTTTGGTAAATTTTTTTTTCGTACCTGGACAAAGTGGGTGGTTCTGTTTGTGTTATGTGCAACAGCGAGGAGGGGACAGTTTGTCTTTCTAGCATAGAAAAAGGTAATACTAGTGCCAGGTACACATCTTACAAGCTTTTATGAAATTCTTCCCTGCTTTGATTTTTTTTCTTTTTTTTTTTTTTTTACCTTATATGATGTTGCCAGTTTTATGAACTGTACCTTTTGTAATGCATGTTTCAAAGTAATTAAATAACATGGCCATTTTTGACAAAGAACCGCAGCTAAGCACCAAGCTCAAAACAGTAGTTGTTGTTTACCTGCTGCACTTTGTTAGCTCACTTATGTAATGGTTTAAAATACTGTCCTCAAACATTTCCTGTGTGTGGCTTTTCTCCTCCCTGGGTTCAATAACCTGGACTGTAAACTTTCCCTCCTAAAGGTCCAGCAGAGTTTGGAGAAAATTGCAAAACTTGAACAAGAAAAAGAGCACTGGATGTTGGAGGCCCAGCTAGCTAAAATAAAGCTAGAGAAAGAAAACCAAAAACTGAAGAACTCTCTTAGTGGACACTTAACTGAAACTATCCAGGAACGTTCCGTTTTGCCAGATATAGCAGAACAAAAGAAGGAAACCACAGAAAAGAGTCTGAGGGAACCTATTAAGAGCACTAGTCTGGTACGTGACCTTTCCCTTCAATAGAGAAAAATCCACTTTCTTTACCAGCAGTACTATTTGATCAGAGGAACAGTAAAAATGAAAGCCTTTTGACTGTGTTGAAAAGCATTCACTCTTGGAGTCCTTGTATTTGCAAAGCTGCTTGCAAATACTTTCTGCAGAGTCTGGCACTTGGATTTTGGGTCTTTGTTCACTGTCTTTAGTATTGTGAAGATATTTTTGTAGTTCTGTACTTGTGTGACTGAGGGGGAAATAACAGGTGCTTAACCTCTAGATTTGTCTGTGGTTAGGAAACTTTGTGAGTGGTGTATATCTCTGGTTTGCTCTGAGCTTCCAATACTTCTATTCATCTCCAGGTATGTTAAAGCAAATGAAAGCAGGCAGGCAGTGTTTGTAAAGACTTATTAGGGTCAGTTTGGGTTCAGCAATTGCTTTTGGATGTAGCATGCATTCTTTCCCTGGTCTTCTCTGTTGGTAAATGGCTTTTTCCTGTTTACTACGCATATTTAAAATGAGTTGGCCTTTCCCCTGAATTCCACTTCTGAAGTGGCATAGTGGTATTAACAGGAATGTCATCTGTAAGAAATAATAAATCTACTCAACTCAGCATTCAATAGAATTCTCTCTTCTTTTTTTTTTTGTTTGTTTGTTTGTTTGTTTGTCTTCCCCACTTTCCTGTTCCAGGATAAAAAAAACCTGGATAAAAAAAGTGGATTGTTTTGAAATCCCCAATTTTGAAGTAAACTGGCATCTTAAGTTTTTGATCCTCTGTTTGAATCCTTAGAAGTTTGAGGAGAATGTTACTCACAGGTCAACATATTGTATAAATATTTTCCATAAACATAAATCTCTAGTCCTGTTGAGATCCAAGGGGAAAAAACCCCTTTGAATCTCTATGAAGATACTCTTCCATGAAACCAGTTGTTGTCATGCACTGCTCCTGTAGAGTTTTGTTAGTGCTTAGCAGTCAGAGTGGAAAGGAAGGAATTTGGAAGGTACTCAAGAAATCCAAGTTGACTTTCCTTGCTCTTAAACATAACAAGTGATGTTTCAGTGTACTAAAGTGCCTCTGAATTAGTTTCATATGACCAAGCAGTTGCATAACCATACAAGCCCAGCTGCATCTTGTTGCTTTTATTGCCTTTTCCCTGTGTACATCATAAGACAGGAGATACGTTTTTGAGAGTTGGTGTCAGGTTTAATTCTGTTCAAGGCATTCATATAACCACTCGTGTTTATGTTACAGGTGGAAGTACTTAAATTTCATTTCAGTTTGCTGCATGATTTTTAAAATTTAAAGTCCTTCTGTAACTGCAACCCAAATGCAGCTATGGTATCTGGTTTTTTTTGGTTGCAGTTCTCATTAAGTGTATTTTCTTCCTTGTTCTAGATTGGAATGCTGACTATAACTACTGATAATGAAAAGGTAATCTGTTTTAAACATTGTTAAAGTCCATCTGTTCAATACTTCAATTCTGATTCTGTTAAACTTATTTCAGAGATCTAATTACCCAGAATACTCCTGTATAATGGCACGAGTTGATTGTGTAGTCTGTATATACTAAATGGTCAAACTTCTGAAATCCATGTGTTTCTTAATTTTCTTCTTCTGTTTGTGAATTTTTATTCTGCCCATTTAAGTATTTTGGAGCACTGCGAACGGCAGTCTGGGTCTGTCCTCTGTAATTTGAGGAAAACATTGGTCTGTTTGTGCTTCAGTAGCCCAAGCTGCATTCCAAGCCTCAATTCTTAACCCTTGCAGAAGGGCTCAAGCTGCATGAAAGACCCTGACTGCAGTCCCTGCTGCACAAAGCAGAGATTACACTGCTTTGAACCTTTAGCCTTGAACCAGCTAAGTGTTAGACTAAATGTTAACTCTTTATTTAGCACTGCTGTAATGTAACACTTGCCCCAGAAGGAGCTTCTCCAGAGTAAGATTCAGGACTTTCACTTTTCTGATATCACAGGGCACTGGCATGTAGTTTAGTTTACTCCCCTTTTTCGTCTGAAAGTGTGATTAAAAAAGGGGTAGGGGGCTAGGTAATAACTGATGCAAGTCTTTAAAGGTTTCTGCATGGTGCTGAACTTGAAGGTAATGACAAATCATGTGAAAGCTGCCTCCTGTGGGTTACTCAGTAAACTACTGCGTTGTTGGACTTTTTTATTTTTTAATTTCAAATATCTAAAGAAATTTCTGGAATATGCAACATTAGAAATAGTTATGACTTTTGTAAGCTTCTGAAATTCAGTTATGTGAAGGAATTGTTCCTTGTTGGGAGGAGACAGTAAATTTTCATGTAGGTGAGAGCAGTTCACTTCTGCAGTGGATTTTCATCAGATACTTGATGTGTTAAAGCAAGTTAAATTCTTACCTCTTCAGTCAGCTCTTCCTGTAAGGAAGGCTGGCATTGAGTCACCATCAGAGTGACAATTTGCAGTGCTGACAAATTACCTGCTGTAATTGGTCTCTTGTGTTTGGGGAGCTTAATACTTTTTGATAGAGCAGCCAGGCCTCGGGAGGAAAGATGAGAAGTGTGTATAGAGGCAATGTTGTGATTCAGGTATTCAGTCTGCTAAATGTAAATGTTGTCTGCCTAAATTTTTGCTTTGCCAGGCTCCAGATGGTGAGTCTCGTGAAGACCTGATAAAAACTCACTACATGGCCAGGATAGCAGAGCTCACCTCTCACCTGCAGCTTGCTGACAGCAAATCAGTGCACTTCCATGCTGAGGTGAGCATGCAGGCAATGACGCTAAATCTCTTTTTGAGCTTTCCACAGGCAAGTGCTCTGATAGTGAGTTTAAATATATGAAGCACAGCGTTTTATAAAAATCTGTTCCTGGAATAGTTTTTGACTGTGGTCTAGTATGCAGAAAAACAGATACTGGAAAAGAACTTTTTATGTTTAATAAATCCTTTGGTAGCTTTGTCTTGGCTGTATTAAGAAGTATAATGTGTATGATGTATAGTTTTGTTCATATAAGCTGAAGCAGCTGGCTTTAGTTACCAAGGAAGTTTTGACTCAATTTTAAAGTGATGCTGATGTCATTCAAAAATATTTGATTGTATTATGAAGTGATGGAAACAGCTCTCCTGAGAAAATTGGTTCTTAGGCCTAAGTTATACTGCAAGAATTAACAAGATAATTCATTGTATCCATGGTTTCATTTTTAAGTCATGAGGGAACTTTACTTGAAAGTAGTGGCTTTTTTGATTTGTGTAATAAACAATCTGGAATATACCAAATCCCCAGGTTAACAGAGCAAATCCTCCAAAATACTCTTTTTTAATGGTAGACGACATAGTATGGAAGAACCATCTTTTCTGTGATATTTGAGCCTTGTATGAAGTGAGTTGTTTCTGCTGCTTTTTACTTATGAAAAATTTCACTGCAGTTATGTGAAAAAGATGATATTTAGAGGATTGGCAATATGGTAGCTCTGTAAAATTAAACATTTAATGTTAATTATTGCATTACTTTTGCATTTAAAAATGTGCACAAGCTCTAAGTTTTTTGAAATCTAAGCATCACAGAAAGATGGAAAAGTGCAAAGCAATCACTTAAAGATGCCACAAGGAAATACTCTGGAACTGACTTTCCTCCCTTCTGCCCTCCCTATCCTCTTCTTGGTAGTGTCGAGCACTTGCTAAAAGACTGTCTCTGGCAGAGAAGTCCAAGGAATCACTCACAGAAGAGTTGAAGCTTGCCAGTCAAAACATCACCAGATTACAGGCAAGTACATTGTTCTGTCATTTAATAGATGCATTTTGTAGTTATGTGTAAAGGCAAGTTGGAGCAGAAAAATTACAACCATCTAGCCTGGCCATGCCATTACTAAGTCCTTAGTTATGGAATATAAAATTGTTAATGGTGTGTAGAGGAGAGCCTTAAATACACTTTAAATCCCAGGTATAAAGTTGAAGTGGAGCATACTTCCAAGGAAAAGGTTAGAGTGGCCAAACTTGTGTGTTTTAGCACATTTGATGTTGAGGATTTTCATGAAAATGAGGGAGGGTTAATGTCAAAAGTTGTGATTGTGTGGCTGATTTCAGATGATACAAGGAATTCTTAATACTTTCTTGCACTTGGGTCTGAAAGTTTTAAAAAATTGTTTTTTAAAAAATATAAATACCTTAATATTAAGCAAAGATAACTTTGGGGTAATCTTTAAGAAGTGGTTGTTAACAATAATCAACTTTTATGGCATCCTGTGAGTATCCTGTCCCTTTGTCCTTCTCCTCCACACAGCTGAGAAAGGAGCAAATGGTAAAATAAAGTGTAAATAAATACTCAGTTCATAAATACCTTCGTATTTTCTTTACACTTAATTCATATCTTTATTGTTCATCTGTGATGGTGAGTACCAAAATTGCTCCATACAGACAGTGAATCTAGTATTACAAGCTTTGAACAGTTGTGCCCATGAACAATCCTTTTTAAACACTTTTTTGATTTGTTCCTTTAGGAAATTCTACAATCAATGTAGAACTCAGCATGAGGTGTTGATCTCCAACTACATCTTAAACTTTCTGAGAAAAGATAGTAGGCAGGCCATTTGTGTGTTTAGTAGTCTGCATTGTACTGAGTCACAGACTTGTTTAGGTTGGAGAGGTCCTCTGAAGGTGGTTTGGTTCCCTCCTTTCGTCAGAGCAGAGGGTTCAGAACAAGCTGTGGAATCAGATATTTCCTGTACAGCCATGCTGGCCTTCTGCCGCAGTTACTCTCTTTTTTAGGCATTGGGCTATTCCTCATTCTGTCTCTGATCATTCTGCTTTCCTGGGCCCCTGCAACTTCTAGGGCCGTTTTAGCTGGGACCTTTCCAAGCAGACTCTGAAAGAAGCCAGAATCTTCTCTTCTAAAGTCTAGGATTGCTGTAATTCTAGTATTCATCTTGCTTCCCTCAGGATCCTGAATTCCACTAACTGAGGGTTGCTGCAGCCAAGGCTATCATTGGCTTTCACATCCCTGACCAGCTTTTCCTTATTTGTCAGTGACAGGTCCAGCAGAGAGCATCTCTTGGTTCCATTGATCACTGGTATCAAGAAGTTCTTTACCACACTCATGACAGCTCCTGAGTTGCTTGTGTTCCACCTTGCTGCCCTTCCAGGAGATGTCAGAGTAGTTAAAATCTCTAACAGGGATCAGGGTCTGTGGCTAGGAGATTTTTATCTGCTCACAGCAGATGCCTGTCATATCACCCTGTTGTTCTCCTGCTTATGAGACCTTGATAGTCTTCAAGCCACTCCTTCTCACAGAGCATGATTTCATCCCTTCTGTCCTTCCTGAAGTGTGTGTATCCCTTCCTTGCTGTGTTCTAGTTGTGCACACTGTCCCCCCATGTCTCTCTCTTAATCCCGGGGAGATCATAGCTCTGTAACTGCATGTGGAGTGTTGGTTCCTTCAGCTTTGGGTGCCATGTGTGTTCTTGTCCAGGCCGTGCTTTAACCCTATAAACATGACTTGTTTCCTGGCTGGAAGCAGTGTTGGAAAAGTTGGCTGTTAAACTCCTGTGTAAGCCATAAAAAGTGAGGGGAAAAATACCTAAAAGAAACAGCACAAAAATAAGGGGAATAAATCATGCATGAGACTTCAGATAAAAGAAAAACAGCTGTTGACTTTCTTTTATAAAACAGGTTGGGCTTTTTTGGCTGAATTGCACACTCAGCATCAGAAATGGAGCTTACTAAGAGGAGATGGAAGTGTGCTGCTTTGCCAGGTATCACTAATACTGAGCCAAGGGCCTCTGGTTATTTTATTTTTCCCTTAGGATGAATTGATGACGACGAAGAGGAGCTACGAGGATCAATTAAGCATGATGAGTGACCATCTGTGCAGCATGAATGAAACCTTAACTAAGCAAAGGGAAGAGATTGATACGCTAAAGATGGCCAGTAAGGTGAGTTGGCAGTGCTGACATGGGGGCCCTGGCTCCAGCTGGGAGCTGTGGGGGTTTCATTTGGTGTTCCTGCTGTACTGCTCTTGGACAAACCACCTCACAAGCTGTCGTTCTTACTCTCAGCCAGTTGCAAAGGGACCTCCAAACTTAATCCTTCAAGTTTCAGTGAAGAAAAAATTTTTGCAAAACATGCATGTGGGAAAGGACAAGCCCTTCATGTCACTGCTTCACATTAGGCTCTCAAAGTGTACCCTCTGATGGCAGATCACACCTTTTTTTGGTTTAGATGTGGTGAAAATGGAACTATTTGTAAGTCCAGCTGGTGATACTGGGTGGTTATGATTAAACTGTGATAGAAGTGTCCCTTCTGCCCTCCTTTTGGTTGCGGCATACTCTCTTCTCGGCAGCTGGTCTCTTCCTCTGTTGTATTTCCATATTCTAGCTCATCTTGTGTAGGAGTGGAAAAGTTGCCACTTACATTTTTCTGTGAGCTTGAAATGCACACTTCAATCTGTACCAAGCAAGGAGTCTACCCACTTGTCAGAAACAAATTTTTAACTTACCTAATGATGAAAAATACAGAAGTCTGTTGTTTTGAGCATTCACTGATTACACCATGGTTTACGCTATTCTGATGCTTCTAGGGAGGAACAGATGTTGTGAAGGCCTTTGCCCTTCACTTGTCTGACTGTGAAACAAATAAGTTATCAATATTCTCCTTAATTGTGGAATACATGGAAGCAGTTGTCACTCACTGAGGGATTAAAAAAATAAAAATAATTTTAAAAATTCCATGTTTTGATTAAAAGTCCCGTGATGGTGATTTTTATTTTTTAGAGTAAACTCTTCCCCCTGTTTTACCTCAGATTTCTGAGTGTTTTAACTTGGCATTGTAGTCTTTAAAATGACTGTGGTGTATAAGCCCTTGTGTTTCCAGAAGGAAGCTCTTGACTGCATCCTGACCATAGCTCTTCATGTTTTTGTACAATGTTTTGGAATTTTTCACTTGCCATACTTCTAAGACTTGAACTGGTACTCTGTAAGGACCCCAGAATCTCACAACAGAAACCACACAGGTTTTCAAATGGTGGTGATCCAGTTGAAATCAAACTGAATCAAATGGAGGTGGTGATTCAGTTGAAATCAAAATGACACAGTTTAAGCCCTTATCACTTGGGGAGAGTTGTTGATTAGATTCAAAACAAATGTTCTCTTCAGGAAATAGGAAGACTGAGAGTTGCCAGCAAGTAACTATTGCACAAAGCTTTATTTTAAGCTCTGCATTTCCTTTGTGGAATTATTGCAGGTCAAATGTGAGTTGGTTAGCTGTGGGACAAACTCTGTTCTGAACTATGAATAATCTGTACAGACTGAATTTAAAATAAAGTCTGGTTTGGAAAAAAACTGATAGGGTGGGGGATTGTTTTTTAATTTGAGGCAATTATTCTATAAGGAGATATTTGAAGTAGCATCTGAAGGTTGATTAGGATTTGACCTGCCTTGATTGCCCTTACAATACTAGTGGTATTAATAAATTGAGTGTCTTGGGATGTACCTCAAATGTCTTTCACAGGTTTCAGTTGTAGTAAGGAACTGTTGTGCTTATTTGAGATATGTGGTACTTGCCCTTGTTATGCTTATAGAGATAGAAGCATTTTCAGAGCAAACAGTTACAATCTGCCAACATTAAAAGTCTGTGGACTGCTTATTTTCAGTCTGACTGTACCTTGTTTGCTGTAGGCATAAATTATCAGACAGCAGGTTTTGTACATTACCTGTCTAGATTTTCTTACCTGAATTACATGTTCTGTTTGCTTGTTTCTTGTTGCAGGGAAATTCTAAAAAGAACAAAAATCGATAGCTTACAGCTGAGTCTTTGGAAGCTGCTGCTGCACAGGATGCAAAGAGTTCATTATCCAGTTCCTGTTTGTTCCAGGAAGTAGAGGCTGGTATTGGGACTAGAAAAAACTGAATTGGTGCTGTAAATGGCTTTAAAATATTTAGAACTTGTAACAGATAAAACAGAACTTAATGTTGGCTCTAAACCAAGAAATACACACTCTGTGGATAATTTATATAGTAATTACCTTCAGTTTTTACTGTGCACTTTTTAAAACCAGGTTTTGATTTCATGTAATAACTTCAGATTTTGTATATTTTCAAATATGTTTATGCATTAACAAATTTGGATCCGTGCAGTAGGGTGTCTATTTTTGAGTTAAACATTTAATTGTCAGCACATGTACATTCCGTTACTTGTTAATAACAGTTTAAAAAAGAGTTTGGAGGCTTTTTTTGGCCATGCAAGCTGTGCAGTTGCTGTAAATGTATTATTCCTGTTCTCAGCCCTCTAGAATTGGAACTGTGGCTTGAAATGGTTTTTACAAATTCACCAAGTAAATGGGATCATTGTTAGGCTTCAACAGTGGAAACCTTTCCTGCTTGTATTTGGCACTTTGGATTTTGAGGTAAAGAGCACAAATAGCTGAATTGGGATACTTCTATGAAATTGCTTTAAGCCATTCCTATAACATTTTGTTTACACATGTATGTATATATATTGGTTGAAATAGCTGTTTAAAGCTAGAGGAAACTGTGATTGTCATTTGCCCCAAAAGAGTGAAACAATGTGCATAGAATAGATCAGCTTACTGTGCTCTCTTACAGGAAAGGAGAATATGAAATACGTAGAAGATTTAAACACTGAACTTGCAAAACGTCTTCATGGAATTAAGTTCTGGTGGATTCACTGTGGGGATGCACGTGGCTTTTCCTGTGTTTTTGGAAGTTTGTGAACTCTAGGCCTCTCCTAAGATTTTTTAGGTTTTTTTTTCAAGTGCAGTTTAATACCACAAGTTTTCACAGCACTGATTTTTTTTGTTGGGGGGTGGGGGTTGTTGGTTTTGGTTTGGGTTGGGTTTTTGTTTGGTTGGTTTTTTGGTTGTGTTTTGTTTTTTTTAGTCAGATGCTGTGCTGCTCCACACTTTACACTCCAATCTTCTGTTCCATAATTTCCATTATGGCACTTACTTGTCCCATAAGGGTTTACTCTGATATCAGATGTGTTGATATGTATTATCAGTATGTAATAATAAAATCAACTACATGAAACCAGCCTGACTTTTTCCTTACTGCTGGCTATGCCCAGGTTGTGGCAGTGTGGTGGGGTGTTCCAGCTGTTGCTGGTGAAGTAGTTACACCAGTCTGGGTACTCTCAGTGCTACTCCTTGTTCTTATAGTTTTTCCTGTTAGAAATGCGAAATACAAGTGGTTGTGAAAGGGAGAGGAGGTGGGGAGAGCCTGCAGGATTTCTTACTGATGTTGAATTAAGAGCTGTGTGCTAGTGCTAATGAGGCTTGGGAAGTGTTTGCTTTCTCTCCAACCATTTTATGGAAGCAGATATAGCTTCACCTGTTTCATTTAGGGTTGGAAGATGATTACTTTCGTCCAATTCTTTTGAAGCCACCTTTTCTGAGGACTTTTGTCTTGCAGCGAAGGTACTAATCCAGTTATTTTAATTCTCTGAATCAAATTACTGAACGTGTTACTGATGCTAGTTTTTGTAGGTTGCTGCATTCAGAAAAAGGGTTTTGCTTGGGCCATTTTTTTCATGTCTGAATAAAAATAGTGTGTGTTTAGAACTTGCATTAAGAAATCAAATGTTCAGAGTATACCCCAATATCCAAACTGGAATTCATATAGAATGTATAGGCATTTAGGTACAATTCCAATGTATATTAGTTTATTTGCATTTTTTCTTTGCAGTAGTATTTGGGTGTCTCCCTCACCAATCAACAATAACCATGCTCAAGAAGAGACAATTTTGATCACTTAAGCTGCCTTCAGTTTTTCAAGGAAATATTTTGAGTAAGTTCTAGACAAGTGTAAACTATTAATACCCAAATGTAAAATCTGGTTAAAAAAAAAATCAGTATTTTAGATCCTGCTGCAGTAGTGTTGTGAGGGGTCACAGGATATTGCATCTAACTCAGTGGCATTAGAAACTGGATCAAGTGGAAATGCCCAAGTAGCTTGTGCTTATCTGCTAACCAGGGGGTGCTGAATCTTTCTGAATATCTCAAATGCTGTTAAATGTTTAAATGGCTACTGCACAAGGCTTTGCTATTAAAAAACTGAAGATTTGTTTCAACATTGCAGCCAAGAATTCATCTTTGAGGCAAAGTTTTCCAGAAAAATGATTTTGAACTACTTTGTATGCAATGATATGTGCAGATTATAATGGAATGCACAAAGTTTGGGCAAAGAAATTTTACTAATACTGAAATTAATCTTCAAAAATGAAGTGAAGTATGAATGTTTGACTTCCTAGCTGGTTAATTGGGGAAACCAGTGACAAAGTGTTGTAAAGTGTAAAAACCTTTAGCACAATACAGTGTAAAACTAGGGTTAGAGAAAGACCCCAATGTCAGTTTTCTTTTTTAATGGACAGTTCACTATAACACACAAGTTTTTAAAGCATTTTTAGAGTGCTTAATTCATTTCTCCATAATGTTGGGCACCTCACGAATAACCTCTCACTCTCAGGCATGACTAATTCAGAAAACGGTGCTCTTTTAATTATTTTAATTAGATTTTCAAAAAATCGTTCTGAGCTTTGTTTTAAAGCTATGCTAATGTGTTCAAGGATTTCAAAATGTTCAGCTGTCCTAGATTTCTGAAAGCACATCCCCAGTAACTGTTCTGTGTGTTCAAAATAAATATTTGCTGTAATCGGGCATTAATTTAACTTCAAGATTGCCCTCTTAAGAATCAGTGCTTCATTGGTTTGGAACTGCCCAAGAAGCACCAAAGACATTGTCTATTTTAGAAGGCCTTAAGCTGCTGGAGGTCAGAGGTTTCCCTGCCTGAAAGCTTGACTTCTAAAACAGGAATCTTAGGCTGACGTCATAAGCTGTGCAAGGGTGCATCTCATTGCTGTTTGAACAATGATTGTTTTAAATTGCCACATCTGTGATTTAAACAGCAATCAGCTAAAGTGTTGATTTAAAATTGGTGGTGTTTGTCATGTCCTTTGTGCATCCCTTCAGCTTCATTCTGAACTAGTTCAATGTTTCATGGCATGATGGTGCCAGGACCTTCTTGATGGATGTAAAATACCCAGACTGAAAGTTTGTTTTCCTACCTTTGTCCGTATTGTTACTTTTCCTTTCTCCCAAGCCAGCTTCATTTCTAATTTGTATTTGTAATCCTGCTGCTCCACCTCCCCTACCTTCCCTCCCTAGCAGATGAAGTTTTGGTGTGAAAGTCTTTGGTCCATCATGTTTCCTGGATGCTGACTTCACTGTTACCAGTGCTTC
This sequence comes from Origma solitaria, assembly GCA_013397895.1. Lineage (NCBI taxonomy): Eukaryota > Metazoa > Chordata > Aves > Passeriformes > Acanthizidae > Origma > Origma solitaria. The sequence continues at coordinate 2,877,116 of VZRL01003051.1, read as the reverse complement.
CTACAGTTCCAAAATCCAGCTTTGCTCCCACATGCAAGGCATCAGTTGCAAACAGGAAAGGAAACAAACTTTGTATCCATACAGTGCCTGGCAGGAGACTGGAGAAGTTATCTGCTGGCTTGGTTGAGCAGTGTTGAGGCTGTGGGATTTTTTTAATAGTGTAAATCCAATGATATATTAAACTTTGGAGAACCATCTGGCCTTGTAAATTGGGCAAACCTGTTGTTTAATACAGTCTGTATGCAAGGTAATTTGAGAGCACTATCTTAGCAACAGCAGGGTCATAATAAAAACAAAGTTCGGTAAAAAATTGTGACTGCTGCCAGAGCTCTGATTACTTCCTCCCACAAAGGCTGGATGCTGCTCTAAGAATGCTTGTTCTGTCTCACTCTGTGTTCTCTGCCTCTGTCACTACCTGCAGTTTTGCTCGGCTGTGAATTAAAACCATGTTTGTTTACAAGAGGCCATTTTTTCCCAAATTCCTGGATATTTTTTAATCACACAGTTAGAAACTTGCTCTGGCTGCAATTGTGTGTGCAGTGCTGCCAGCTTGGTTCCAGAGGGGGACAGAGGAGAGCTTTTGGGGACCTTTGTAAACCAGGGCCTGAGTGGGGCTGTGAACTGCAGCACATGGAAACTTGCCCGGGGCAGCTCTCATTGTCTGCCTCTGCTGTGTGTGGGCAGCTTTAGATGCGACAATGCTCATTCAGAATCCCCCAGCTCCTTACAGAGGCAAATGCTTGCATTGCTGCAGTGCTGAGCTGCAAAAAAAGTGTGTGGTTCTCCTTCTTGCTTAATTCGCAGGGCCAGATACCCCACCAAGAGCACTAAAAGAATTCTGGTTATAAACTACACATATGGAAATTGCAGAGATAACAGTAGAAAGCAAAATTTACCTGTTCTGGTTTTAGCACTTATTCACCCTGTGAGCCCAAAACTTTCTAAGCTGGTGAGGTGTTGGGTTTTGCAGAAGCCTTTGAAATCCAGACCTGGTGTCAAAACTGTACTTGTGGTCTCCCACAAACAACATGGCTTTGTCCTGAGAAGAGCTAAACCCACAAAATTTAAAAGTTCAGGTAATTTCCAGTTGTTTTAAGCACTAAGGATTCTTCCATGAATTGACTTGGAATCTAGTCAATGGTGGCATGTAGCTTCTTACAGGCTCTGTATACAGTTCATTGCTTCTGAAATGAGTATGAGAACACCCTACATCTCCACACACTCCCCTTTCTGCCACACAGAGTGTCCTCATCCTTGTCTGCCCTCCCTTTTCAAATTTTCTTTTCTCTTGGATTTAAAAGACTTCAGTTTGTGCTTGGATAGTGAATGCAGAGCACTCTATCCAAGAAAGATTATTTTAATGAAGTTATGAGCTTGAAAAGGTCTGAGCTGAGAATTTCGGTGCAGTTTCATTAAGTGCAGCCTTTGGCATAAGGAACGGCTGTAATCCTGGAACTGGCGCTGCACCTCTTCTGTGACTTTCAAATTCTCTGTAGCATGTTCAGGGTTGGACAGAAATTATTCACCTGGAGATGGGACAATCAACTTGACCAAAAGTTTCTTCTGAAGTCTGGAAAGTCTGTTGTTTTTTTTTTTTTTAAGTCCAGACAAGGAGGCAAGAACAAGTTTCTCTTAAATTATCAACCTCCCCCAGGGGTTCAGGAACATTTGAAGCCAACAAGGACTCAATTTCTCACAGAAAGGACATTAGTGTGCTAAATTTATATAACCAATTTATATGTAATAAATATACATAAATAGTGAATATACTGAGCTTGTAAGTTTTTAATATCAATTGTATTAAGTGAAAGATGGATTCATTAAATGGGAGGAGAAGAAGAAGAATTTGAGTTTTCAAAGCAAGATACAGAAGTAATTCTTAGTTAAGAGAAACTTTTGCAGAAATTTCTTGCTAATAAAAAAGCAAAACAGTAGAGGAAAGAGTTAAAATAAGTCTTGAAACTGGTGTTTTTCTGTCTGTACAAATATTTGGTTCTAGCCAGATAGGAACTGACAGTTTCAGTCTCAGAAACAGATAGGTTTCACTTTTGACAAAATAGTCATAGACAGTAAATATGTTATGAAAAGGGCAATATACTGCAAATCATGTTAAGATCAATTTAAATATAGTCAGCAATGTAAATTGAGTTAGTGTTGTAAAATGTTGAATGAGTTTTATAACTGCCTCTAGCAATATATAATACTGTATCTTTATGTGAAATGCTCTTCAAATTGTATTTACAGTGGAAGTAATTTTAATAGTTCTAATTTGTTCTGAGTATACTATTCATCAAAGTCAAATTATATTAAGGAATTTTAAATCTCATTAGGGCTTTTTTTCTCTGATACTTGAGTTTATATTGCACTGAATTACTTTGGAAGATAAAGTGATAGCAGAATGTACTGGAGAAGAATAGTCTTGTCTTGAAAATGTCTACCAACAAAGAAAAAACTGATTTATTTTTAGATATGCTGACTTTGATAAGGAGAGATGAGAAATTAATACCCTTCCCACCTGAAAACCATTAGGAAGAGCTAATGTGGATGGTAAAAAAAAGGTTTCATTGAACGTTGTGCAGGAGTACGTGCGAGTCTGAAGGACTCATTTTGGAGTGTGTAGAAAATACTAGATATTATTTCATATTTCCTGGAATTTTGGCAAAACAGGGGGTATTGATCCTCTGGTTCCCTCTCCTACGAGGCTGTGTGTGTCCTGGGAGAAGGCAGAAGACTGTGCTCTTCGTGGAAGATAAAATTTTTATGGAAATACAATTTTGACATCAGGCCTGGATTTCAAGGGCAGAAGACTTACTGGGATGGAATTGCAGAGGGAAGAGGTTGGGATGAGGTTGTGGCACTTCCAGGGCTGCATGCTGGGGTGAGTGCTCTGAGCCTGGAGCTTCAGGCTGACATTGCTCAAGAAAGACCTTAAAGGAGAGAAAAATGTAACAACTTACTGGTTTGTAAGCTACTGGTGAAATTATGGTGAAAAAGTTCTGTGCTAAATTTGGCACAGGATTTTTAAAAATTAATATAGCAAACCCGGAGTTTTTTTGAAACACGGCCAGTGTTTTTCCTAGTGCAATTTGTGTAATGGTGTTAAGCTTACAGAAGAATTTATTTGTAGGGAAAGTAGTACTGACCCTTTCTATTGCAAGTGCAGACAGAGCCTGAATAGTATTTCCCATACCTAGATCAAAGAGGTAGGCTTGCTTCATTTTCAGAGAAAACATAAAAAACTTCTCGGAGAATATAAATAGGACAAAAGAAAACAATTTGTATGCAGAGGGGACTGGATGAGAAGGACTTTCTATCACTCCAGATAACCCAACTGTATTGTATAATCCTGTCGCTTATACAGTAAGGCATTTAAGACATTACATCAAGACATTTTCCAATGTCCTCGGAGGATCCCCTCTCCCCGGAGGACCTTTGCCCGTGCTGCTCCCCTCGGCACCTCCTGCCTTTCCTGGGATGCCGGGGATGCTCCCGCGGGATGCGCCGGGCGGGGCTTGTCCTGCCACCGCCCCCGGCCCGGCGCGGCTGCCGCTCCGCTCCGCTCCCGGCGGCGGGCGGGCCATGGCGGCGCCGCGG
>VZRL01003051.1:2805773-2873471 GCA_013397895.1 Origma solitaria | reverse complement strand
CGGAGAAGGAGCGGGGAAGGAGCGGCTCTGCCCCGGGGGAGGCGGACCAGAGGAGCGGGGCCAGGGGGGGCTCCGTCCAAAGTGGAATTTTCCCGCAGCCCCGAAGTTCTGGCTTGAAACGGGCCGGTGGATGGGGCTCTTTTGTTTTGCTTTACGGACATGATACTGTTAACACAAATATTTGGCTCCTTTTTCTTTTTCTTAAACTTCCTTTCCTTTCCTTTCCCTTTCCTTTCCTTTCCTTTCCTTTCCTTTCCTTTCCTTTCCTTTCCTTTCCTTTCCTTTCCTTTCCTTTCCTTTCCTTTCCTTTCCTTTCCCCCTCTTCCTTTCCCTCTCTTCCTATCCTCTTCTTTTAAAGTAGAAGTGGGGAATAAAGGGATAGTTTTGCCCAGAGGTGCCCGGGGCTTTGAATCCCGGAGGAACTCGGGAGGGTTTGGGTGCCAGGCATCCTACTAGATCACATTCCCATGACTTTTTCCTTGTTTAGGGGGGGAGACTGGGGCAACCGAGGAGTGTTTTTATTTAATACTCGAAGTGGCTTGAATTCCTGGAGCCTTTCTCATGTTTTCTAGTGGTTCAGCCGAGGATGCTAAAGTATGCACGTAGGGTCACGGTGTTTGAAAGAGTCGCTGCAGAAATCTCTGCCATAAATCCAGCCGGGCGCAGGGCTTTGGGAAAACACCCGGAGCGGATGAGGGAGGATGTGCTGCTCGGGGCTGGGAAAATTAGGCTGCACTGACCATGTGAACCCCTAGCGCAGACCCCCGGGATGGAGTTTCAAGAATAGTGTAATTGAGAAAAAAAAAAAGTAGAAAATATTCGCTTTCTGGCTTTAGGTAAGTGCTCACTGAAGGGGGGCTTTGCAGGAAGGTTTTTTAAAAGTTTAGCTGCTCTGATACTTGTGGCAAATAAGCGTGCTGAGAAAACTGCTGACTAAGCTGTTTTATGGACCCAAGCGAAAGTTAATTACACAATTCTATGCTTCCCCAGTGTTTTTTTTGGTGAGGTGGAGAAACCCTGAGTGATTTCTCTGCAAACAGGACAGCTTTTTTTTAAAAAAATGTTTTTTATTTCTGTGGAGAGTGGTAATGACTGACTGAGGAGGAGGGAACAGAAATTTTGGAGCCTGAGGCTTTTAAATATGAACTGTTCATTTTGCTGTTAACTCACTATGCCCTGTCTGGGAACTGAGACTCTCCTGGAGCTGTAAAAGAAGAAAAAGTGGTAGCTGAAGACAACTTTATGTTGCCTGGTTTTGTGCACTGAGAGCACCTAGAGGGAGAAAATGCTGTGAAGAAAGATTAGCTTCGTTCTCGCCTCTGTGTGTGAGTGGAGAACTCAGCGCTGAGCTCTCATAACAGTTGTGGCTGAGCTTAGGAGTAGTTTGTACCGCAGGGAGAGTGGCCAGAAATTGTATTTACCTGATGCTGGAGTTGTAAATCACACCCCTGGGAAAGCCTGCCCGAAGGCAGCTACAGGTCCTTGCTTTATGCTCCGCTTTGATTGCTTTCCTTCTCCCTCATGAATATGTAATAAGTGTTATTTTCTATCACTTTCAAAGTTGTTGGGGTTTGTAAGCTTAATCGCCCAGCTTGCTGATCTCTGAATAGAGATGCACTTTCCTGGCAGTGCTTGGCTTTGTGTTTGGGTAAACAAGATCCCTCTAGTCCACCACTTCTTTTCTTCTGTTTTTGATTGGTATAAATACAAGCTGATGTCTTCTACTTCAGAAAACCATGCTGCCCACACATTTGTCTTAAAAGGCTTTTGGAGAGGAACCCAAATGAGGCTTTTTTTGGTGTCTGTGTTATGAATTATACTTTCTGACATGACAGTCATCAGTTGCTATAAAAAATACCTCTATCCAAATAAACAAGGATTCAGTTGGCACACCTTCTCCTTAGTGCTAGTGTTCCCGTGGGGCTTTAAGGCAGGGGGAAGGGGACTATCCTACAGTGAGGTGAGAGTTGGTTTGTCAGAAAATCTCACTGCCAGCTGTCAGGCAGTCCTTTTCATGTTTAGAAGACCTCTGCAAATCTTACGTCATGGGTTAGGCTTCAGGAAGGCAATAGCACTTGTTTGTTGGGCACTAAACAATGAGGTAGTTTCACAGGCAAATATAAAAACTTACTCAGAACCAAAACTAAATTTAAAATAAGGGGGACTGCTATGTTGTTCAGTGTATTTGCTAAATAGAGTAGTTCTGTTAGCTTCCCTACCTTTTATTATTCACTCTGTGATTAGTAGCCAGAGTTTTGAAGTGTTCCTCTGTGCTATGTATTCTTTGTGGCATTTCAACCCTCCCTTCCCTTGGACACTGTAAACACTAGCAGAGGACCAGGCTTAAACTTCTTTCTGACCACAGCCAGCTTAATATTTTGATATGTGATCTGTGTGCTAAAGCACTCAGGCTTTTTTTTTTTTTTTTTTTTTTAATCTGGAGGGCTGCTTAATCCTAAAAAAAAAAGGCTGTTGCTATTACAGAAGTGGGACAGCCACCCACCCATAACTCCATTTTTGCTGCTTCTTAGCCCATTATAAATCTCTGTCTCTGCCCAGGGGGAGAAGAGAGAGAGAGGTTTGGGATGTTAAATTGCTTGCCAGAGCCCTCTGCAGAGCTGCCGTGACCAGAGCGCTTCTGTGGGATGTGCGTGCGTTCCTAATAATAACATGTTTCCTAAACACAGTTAAAAATTGCTTCAGTAGATGCAGTAACATTCCATTAACTTAGTGACCTGCAGAAGTACTGCAAATAAAAATAGGTTTATTTTCCTGTCTCTTCTAGGCCAAAGCTTTTTTAAATTTTTTTTTTTTAATTTAAAAACCCAACAAATCATCTGTACAGTACAATGTCAGCTGGTGTCAATAAACAGGTTACATGAGTCCCTAGTGTCCCTTGGCTCTCTGAACTCTGCCTATGGAGTGGAAATTCTGCCATCACTATGGTGATGCTGAAGAGGAGTGAGATTCAGAGGATAAAGCAGGACGAGCCCAGTGAGCTGAATGTGAGTGGGCCCTGTGGGGAAGTGTGCTGTGTACACGAGAGGAACATGTGTGTGCACAGTGAAGTGAATTAAAAATTATTTGCCTGTCTTGTCTAAGCAGATAATGGGAAGAAATTAAGTGCAACAGCACAAATCAAAAACCAATCTCCAGCTAAAAAAACATTTAAGAATCACAGGTTTGCGAAGAGAAATTTCTAGCATTAAAAAACCAAAGTAGTTTTCACAATCCACAGCTACATGTAACTGTTTTGCTTTGAGAAGATGCGATGATGTCTTGCACCACACCTTGCAGTCACATCTTGTACACATCTAAAAGGCACTGTGATACCCAGAAAGGAAGAGAATAAAAACACTCAGTGGTTAATATTGGTTTCATCAGGCTTTTTGTTACTTCTTCTAGGAAAAGTGAGCTTTCTTCTGTTACAGATGCTCACTAAACCATAGAGAACCATTTTGGGGTTCTTAGGATTTAATCCAGTTGTAATTCGAGCTAGTAAGGATGTTCCTGCTGTCTTTGATAGCAGGCTGTGTCCTCCTGAGGGTTTTCATGGCCATCCCATTTGCGAGCGAATGGGGCACAAGCAGGGGTACAACCTGTCCTGCCTTCTCCATTGCCAGCCTGGAGCCCAAAGATGTGCAGAACCTTGTGCTCCTAGACACGTGTGAGGCCTGGGATGGTCTGTCACCTTCTGAGACACGAAATCTGCCCACTAAACAGGAAAATGCTAGGCATCTGAGATGGAACTCTGCTGGGTGTCATCTGGAGGAGCTGACCGAGAAGGTAGAACTGATGTACCCAAGAAAGATGCTCAGACTTGTGTTGAGTACTGCTGTGTTTGCTATTCTTACACATATGCCAGAGATAAATGTGTTTTTTAGCACCTTGGTTACATTAAAAGGAAAACCAAACCGATTATAAATGTACTTGTATATGGCTCTTCCCTCTGTACCAGAGTTATGCAGAGTTTGTGGTGTGATGTAAGATGCCATTTCATCTTCCTGAAATGAAATAGTTACATGTAGCTGTGGATTGGGAAACCTGTTTTTTTATGTTTGAAAGTGCTTGTTGCAAGCCTGTGATCCTTGGATGTTTTGTAGCTGGAGACTGATTTTTGCCTGACTCCTTCCTCCATGCTGTTCTATTGGCTGATTCACGCGTTCTGTAATGCCTCTGTGTTTGGGCTGAGTCACAGCAGCTGGTGCAGGACCTGCTGCAAGTAACCTCCGAGTTCCTCTCAGGTGAGACAGGTGGCCTTTAGGGTAAGAGAACCACTGTTGTTTTTTGCAGCTTCAGGTCTCCATTCTGGTGTCTTTCCCAATGACACTTAAATTGGATCTCTATTTAAGTTTCTTTTTTAAATTAAAAAAATATTTATAGTTTATTCTATTTAGTTTATGTTATCCCATTTGAAAGTTATGTTCCTGACAACTAGGAATCCTGAGAAAGGAATCCTGCAAGAAATCCTTGAGAGCAATGGCAGTGCAGATCCCAGTGCAGGCTGCGTTGCTGTGATTTTTAAAAATCTCTCACTTCCTGTAGAAAATACCTTTGGTCTGTCTCCATAAAATCACATGGACAGTTCCAGTAAAAGGTCTCTAGGCTTTTCTGCCTTGATTTCTATTCCCTACTAAGAAAATAGTGAAGAACAAAGCTGGTGTGACTCAGCCGTAGTGATGTGACTGCCGGAGCGGGGTGAGGGAGGGTGTGGGAATCGCAGCTCGCTGTGTATGGGAAGAGTGGTGGAAGCTGATGCTGTTACACACAAGACCAGTCATGCATGATGTTTTGTTGTCTTTTCGAGGCAGCTTTGGAATGACTTCACATCTGAGTGTTAGGGAAGGTCTCCCAGAGTGGATCTGGATGTGAAAACGAGTGTTTTTACAGCTGAGGTTTGAGTGATTATTTGTGGCCAAAGATGGGAATTGTTTTGAATAGCTGTGCTAAATTTTCATATAAACTGGACGGCCCTCGCCATCCAACCTCCTCCTGTTGTCAGCAAGAAGAGCTTCTTCTCTGGGGGAGACACACTTCAGCTGCAGCTGAGCAGGCTCGAACAGCTACCAGAGATGTGACTCTGGATGCTTTGCTTTCATTTTCCACTTGGGAGCTTCCCATAGGTTTTCCCCCCTGTGTGAATCTCGTATCTGCTCGCAGTCTTTAAAGCATGAAAGAGTTGGAATTTCCTCAGGCCTCCACCGTGCAGTGCCTGTAGGATCCCTCCCGGGCGGGATTCCGGATGCTCTCCCAGTGTGCAGGGACTGTCAGTGCTGTCACCATCACCCCCTGACCTCGTGCTGGGGAGTCCCCCACGCCCCAAACTGTGGGACACCATCACTAGAGAGTGCTTCAGCCTCTGCCCAACCCTTTTCCCTAGCAAGGAAAGTAAGTGTTGTCTCTGCCTAGGGGCAGTGAGTGATGCCTCGTGTTGGTGCCTTTAAAAATGTCAATTATTTTCTCGAGCTTGTGCCTGCAAGTGCCAACCACCTGATCTGTAATCCCCCCGTGACTGAGGCAGGAACGAGCGACAGTGAGAGGTGTTTGCAAGCACTAGGCCTGCCTTTGCTCTGGGGATGTGCACTGTCAAAAGCTGAAAGCTTTAATTCCTCCAGCTCTCGGGGCCAAGAGTAAGGAACTCCAAATTAAACAGATTAGCTGCAAGCTCTGAACTTCTCCCAGCTGTGCCTATGTCCCAGAGAGTGAGCAATGTAAATAAAAGGTCACATTGCACTTTGAAGTTGGTGTGGTTTTGCCTATTACACCAGTTCCTTATTTTCTAAAATGAGTAATGCAGTGGGAGGCTTAAACCATATCCCAAATATGAGAAAATGCCAAGAAATTGCTATTTCCCATCAGTTGTGGCTTTTGCTTATGTTCATTTCAGAAGTATAGACTGGATAACTTTTTTTATGCGTATCTAGGATAGAAGCAGAGTTAAATAGAAGTGCAGCCATATGTAGTATCAAAGTAAAATTTGAGGCAAATCATCATAAATCAAACAGCATTTTATGCAGAAGTTGTGCTTCAAGTTTTTTTGCAGAGTTAAGTAATAACCAAAACAGTGACACAAAAAATATGGCTGCAAAGCACAGAGATAAATCTGCCATGTTTTACTTGGATATCACAAGGGCTTAGAAACATTTAGGGTGTTTTATATACCATATGTGCTTTATTGCTTAAACTGCAGAGAATTTGTACTTCCCTGCGAGACTACTGCACTCTTATGGCAAAATGCTTGAGGAATTGTCTGTGTATTTATACAACAAACAGTAACAACTCATATGGTGTGGTTATAGGACAGCTTCACCACAGTGAACACGGGATGCAGAGCTTTGCATTAAATTTCTAGATGGCCTGTATGCAACAGACAGCCTTGTTCCTGGAAATAAAAGTGATGTGTAGCAGTGTATGGGGTCCACAGTTTTTCTGGAAGGGTGGAAATAAAATGACCAGGCATTGTCCACAAACAGAGCAGCTCATGTGAAGAGCTCATCTTATTTTGAAGGGATTATTTAACTCTTTTTTAACTCTTTTGTCGCACTGTGTGTAGATAAATCTTAGGTTTGTTTGGGTTTTTTTTTTTGGGTTTTTTTTTGGGCTTGAAGCAATTAATGAGGCTGATATTTACCCAGTAAAAGCCCACTGAACAAGTGGCACACACATAAGGTACATGCTTGGGTGTTCCAAAGAGATTTTGTTTAGAGGATGGGTAGATTAACAGTTTGGAAGCCTCTGGAGCTAGAGATGCAATAAGGAATGTATTTATAAAATTATCCTTTTCTATGTGTTGGGGATGTGAGTACTGTCCATAAAATACTGCATTTACTTGCTTTATGCTTTGCAGAAGGGAGGTGTTTCCCTGATGCTCCTCATTAGCTGACCTGGGGCTCCTCCAATATTTTAGAAGAGGACCTTTGTGTTTAAATCAGAAGGGATGTGTCAGTATCCTCATCTCGCTGAGGAGCCAGGTGGATCTGGATTAAAAACACCAACGCCAATACCTTGAGTTACACCTCAGAGTGAGCAGGGAGTTACTGTTGGTGTTCAGTGTAGAGAGAGGTAACAATATCCCCCAGCAAGGCACAAAACTTGAGCCATATTTTTTCTGGAGATTTGATCTGGGATTTCTGAAGCAACAGAGGACCCAGCGATAGCAACAGCCTATGAAATCTCTCAATAATAGGATAGGGTTTCTCTTCCTTCTGTCCTCGAGGTATTCAAATGAAGAAGTTTAGCTGCAACTGTGGTTCATTAAATGCTGTGGGACTGTGTTAATCTGATAAATCGGGAGATTGCTTTCAGGCAGAAGAGGATGAATTGAGATGAGTTGCCAACTTTTGGGTTCACTGGAAATAATGCATCTAGGATCAACTGGTATTTCAGCCAGCTTTTTTTATTGGCAGTTTCAGTATTCTAAAAATGGTATTTCCTGCCTCATATCTGAACGAGATACCACACGTGCTTGTAATTTAAATGTTCCAGGCCACATAATATGTGTGTGATCGATGGTATCTTGTATCGTTTTCCTTTTACCCAAAGCATTTGGGCTACATTTATGTGGGTCCCATGGGGGCCCTTTATCTTTTGGAAGCAAAGCACATCCATCCTGAAGCCTGAATTTACTTCAGTTTCGAGGAAGAATGTCCCGGTTCAGAAGAAGGAATTTGAAGCATGGTTTAGGACAAAACAGAACTTGAAAGAATTACTTTATTGCATTGTGCAGATGTAAAAGAATAGAGGAACAAGTGATGGAAAGCAGCATAAGATTGATTTTATTTTGGTTTTTTTTTTCAATACTAAATGAATGATGCTGTCCTTAACACAGAAAAGGGTGCATTTGCTTTTATTAGCATGACATTATACAAGTAGCTTGTAAAACGTCCGTTTGTGCTTATTTGTTTTTTTCTTCAGCCCTAGTGCTCAGTTTTGGTGATCAGTGAGCAATGTTGGGGTAACCACTGTCTATTTCAACACTTCTTGCATGTGTGGTTTTGCTGTCATCAATATCTTTTTTCTTTAAAAAAGCTCCCACAAAACTGCGACAGCAACAAAAGGTGAAAGCTACAGCCTCTGACAGGTACACTGAGGGTGTTGTGGCTGCAGAGGAGAGCTCCATCTGGGAAAGTGGTTTTCTTCATTGACACTTACTGATTGAAGTTAAATGTTTGGCAGGTGGAGTTCAAACATCTTTTTGTTTTGTAATGGGAAAAATCCTGCCAAATAATCTGCAACATCACATTTTAGAAAGTGAATAGTAACAGACATTGGGGAAAAAAACCCCAAACATCTGGGAATAATAAAGGATGCTGAAAAACTGCATTTCTAACAAGAAAGGGAAGCAGTCTGCAAATGTGTTCTTTATTGTAAACACCCCATTTTATGATTTCTTTTCCACTGGTGCATCTCAGTGTTGTGTGATCTGCCCCTTGAGCATGGCTATGGTCACACTGGAGGGTTGTGGCATCATCCCCGGAGCCCCTCCACAGTGAAAAGCTTCTCTCCCGTCCACAGCATGTTTTTTTCTCTCTCTGGCCGTCACTTATCTCTTGTAAATGCCAGAGGAGTTTTTAATGGCAGCCCTTGAGGCTGTTTCCGTATGCTCTCTTGTCTACCAGGCTGCCCCAGTGTCCCGGCTTTTCCAGGAAAAAGCCACGCCCAGAGTTAGCATCACATAAGCTGCTCTTAACAAATGAGGCTTTGAAAAAAGGGCTGAAAACTCTGAAACATCAGATCTAGAAATAATTAATGCTGAAAGAGCCATGGCAGCAACCAGACGGAGAGGAGGAGAAGGGTGTGATATGGGAGGAAAAAATGATGACCAAGTCAGAGACCAAATAGCTGTGATTTTTCTTTCCATTGCTGCACTTTATTATAATGAAGTGAGTGTGTGGGTGAAGGATACACTGGTAGTTGTGTGTGTCTGAGCTATGATAGTAATTTGTACTTGCTTGCTCCTTTTCTCTCTCTCTTTCTGGAAGTGGTGAGTAGAGTGCTTATAAAATAACTAGCATAGTGCAGATATTTTTCCGAACAAAAAGGTCGAGAGTTCAAAAACTAATGAAGGACCAGAGTCCTCCTCCATGGCCAGCTCTCAGTTGCCCAGCCTCAGAGTAAGCAGGTTGTGCCATGCTTTGTGGCACTTTCTTACCAGCTACAAACTGCCCCAGAAATAATGGAGAAATGGTAAAAATAATGACTTGTAGCACAAGATTTCACTTGGCTGAACTGTGGCATGTGTAGAAGTGAACTGTTCACTAAATGTTACAGATAAAGAATGGCTTTTATGGTGATGTGATTCTGTAGCGCTGTGCAATTAAACAGCCTGACCGTGGCTGGCTGTGCACGAAGGGCAATAGCTCTAAGCCATCATTAGCTGACCTTAATTAACGGAGTGATGTACATGCAGGTGGTTTTTGTCTCTGTGAACTCCGCCTTCCTTGTGCTTTCAGGCAAACCTGAATGTGTTCTGACAGAACAAGAGTAACTTTCTATCAAATGAACGATGTTTGTATGTGCCCCATGGTGTTTCGTTGTACTCCATTCCTCCTCAGGCATTGACAATTTTTCCTTGCTCCCTCGTAAGGCAGGAGCAGTGGGGAGGAAAAACTCTGGGGACAACATGCCCTGCATAGGGATGCAATGAGCATTTAAATTTTAGGGTACAATTTAAAACCACCAAGGCAAGATTAATGGTTTGCTGGTTGCAGTCCTGCTCTGCGGACATCCAGCTGAGCCCTTTACCAAAGACACTTTGTTTGATGAAGTGTAGTTTATTAATTGGTTTAAAGAGCTGTCCTTTTTCCAGGCCACCAGCCAATTCAGTGCTTGGCAGATGTGAGTGTTGCTACTTGGCCTTGGCTTGTGTTTCATCAGCGTTTTGTCTGCGGTGGAGGCTTGTAGTCTACTCTTCAGCCCTGGCTCATCCTCAGGGCTAATTTCTTGTTTATAAGTTTAATGCCTTTCCAATGCTTCCTTCTAACATGTCTAGTCTCTAAGTCTGTTGAAGGAACTGATGTAAAGAGATTCCTGCCCAGGTCTGGCAGGCATCCAGGTTTTGCTCTGATGGCAGCAGCATGTGTACCTTTGCCGTCAGCTTTCCATCAAAAAAATAATCCCCTCTCTCCTTCCTGATTCTGTTTTTGGAAACAGCTACCACATTTTTAGTAAATTGCTATTTTGTTTAATGGGGTAAGCAGGGGAAACCACCTAGAGCAGATGCCTAGTATGGAGAATCTCTGTCCATATTCCAAATCATGCATAAGCTGTATAGTATTATGTTGTATAGTATGAAGCTGAAAATATTATGCAAGCAGTCCTGTACTGCTGTGGGGCATTCTGCTCTCTCTGATTGAGAGCCTCTGTACATCAGATGCTCTGAACAGCTCGTAGAGCTTAGAACTCCCTTCAATCCCCAACCTGGGAGAGCAGGGGGGATTCATGGGCAGTTTATCTGTTTCTACACAGCTGTCTCAGACTATGCATGTAAAACAAAGTACACCAGATTTGTGAACTGCTTGCAGATCTGAGTTTTGTGTGATTTGAGTTTGATTTGAATCGTGTTTGTTGTTTCTTCACAGATGGCTTGCAGGTGATGCGTTGTGCAAGTGCCTCGAGCTTCTCCTACAAGATGTGTTCCCCAAATCCAGCAAATTGGGTCACCTTTGATGACGAGCCTGTCTTCCAGTCGCCTCAGAAACTGGTGGATAGTCAGAGCAGTTGCAAAGCAAATGGCCTTAAACTCAATCTGTCCAGTGTTCATGAGTCTCCAAGTCGGTCATCCTCTACAGGCAGCACTCCGCTCTCATCGCCTGTAGTAGATTTCTACCTGAGCCCTGGGCCCCCCAGCAACTCTCCACTTACTACACCTACCAGAGACTACCCAGGAAACCCATGCTTTCCAAAGTCTGGGGTTCACATGCTTTATCCCATCCCTGAATGGCCATCATATGTTAACCCTCCTCCATCGCCCGGGATTTGCTCATCCCTAGCCTTGCAGAAACCGACCAATCTTCCTTTGAACCCCTCCCTTAATGACCATCCAGGTAAGACTTTGGTGTCCAAATCAGCAGATGAAGGAATCCCTAACCCACCAGGCAGCTGTGAGGAGTTGGCTCCAGGACACTTCCCCTACTTCCAAAGTGACTGTGCTTTTTCCAGCCCTTTTTGGAAAGAAGGGTGCTCCCCCAGCATGTCGCCAGCTAACGTTAGCGCGCACAGGAAGGACAAAGTGCTTGACAGGAGTGGCTATCATCCTAAAGACAAAGAAACTTATCATGATCAGAAAAGCCTTAACCAGGGCTCCTTCGGTTACATCTGTGAGAGGCTTGAACACCTGCAAGCTGACAGCTGTGAGGCTGTGGAAAGCCCACCCATCTCCAGCACCCACGCGTGGCACAAGCTCTCCCCCACCATCCCACGCAGCCTTTTCAGGAGCCGGAAATCAGATGGGTGGCCGTTCATGCTGAGGATTCCCGAAAAGAAGAACATGATGTCATCTCGGCAGTGGGGCCCTATTTACCTGAGCGTCCTGGCTGGAGGGGTGCTGCAGATGTATTATGAGAAGGGCCTGGAGAAACCTTTCAAGGAATTCCAGCTGCAGCCGCAGTGTAAGCTGTCTGAACCCAAACTGGAGAGCTACAACATCTCAGGAAAAATCCACACTGTGAAGATCGAGTGCGTGTCGTACACGGAGAAGAGGAGGTACCATCCCAAAGCAGAAGTGATCCATGAGCCGGAGGTGGAGCAGATGTTAAAGCTGGGCACCACAGACTATAATGACTTCACTGATTTCCTCGTGACGGTCGAGGAAGAGCTCATGAAACTTCCTACTGTTCCTAGACAAAAGAGGAATTATGAAGAGCAAGAAATGACTCTGGAAATAGTGGACAACTTTTGGGGGAAGGTCACTAAGGCAGAAGGAAAACTCGTAGAAAGCGCGGTCATCACGCACATTTACTGCCTGTGTTTTGTAAATGGAGGCACCGAGTGTTTTCTAACCCTGAACGACCTGGAGCTCCAGAAAAGGGACGAGCGTTACTTTGAGAAGGAGCAGGAGAAGTGGATTGATATTCTTGACTTCCATTTCCATAACTGTGTCAAAGCGCAGGAATTTGAGCAATCGCGGATTATTAAGTTTACACCCCCGGATGCCTGCAGGCTGGAACTGATGCGTTTCAGGACGCACTTCAATGGGCACGACCTTCCCTTTTCTGTGAAGGCTGCAGTAGTGGTTCAGGGGGCATACATTGAACTTCAGGCTTTCATAAACATGTCTTCAACTGCTCCAGTCCCGACACGTTTACCCTCTGTGAAATACTGTGAAAATGTTATGATACGCTTTCCTGTTCCCACACAGTGGATCAAAGCACTTTGGACCATGAACCTCCAAAGGCAGAAGTCCCTAAAAGCGAAAATGAATAGGAGAGCATGCCTTGGGGCTTTGCATGAGGTTGAATCTGATCCCGTAATCCAAGTCTCGGTTGGAACAGCAAAATATGAGAGTGCCTACAGGGCTGTGGTGTGGAAGATTGACAGGCTTCCAGATAAAAATTCAAGTAAATAATCTGTGCTATGAGGTGATGGGCTTGGGTGTGTGTCTTCGCTGGCTTTATGCTTGTGTTCCTCCATCAGCTGTCATGGTTTGGGTTTTTATCTGTAGGATGCTGTTGGGTAGGAGCTGGAGTAATCTTTTAGGAAAAAAAGTATATAGCCTTATTAATTTTTTAAAACAATGTTTTCCTAATTTATTTGATGGACTGTCAGCCATTTTAAGTGTGCAGTATCATGAAAGTGGATCTCATAATTCTCAGTAAACCTCAAATCTGTAGTACGACAGAGAGAAGGGTTTATGCTTCCTGTGAACCAGCTGGGCAGCGGGTGGGATGGGAAGCAGAAGTTGGATGACAAAATGACTTGTTCACCCAAGACCACACAGTTAAAAGAAGGGGTGGTATTGTCACTGCTGTGTCTTGGCTTTCTAGCATCATTTCAGAAACGGTAGGTATGATACAGAACTAGAAGGTGCTGTGGTTCAGTTTGCTGTAGGAAGGCAACTGCGCTTTTGCAAAGGCAAAAATGATTTCTCTTACCTCTTTCATGGGTTTGTGCACTGAGATTGTACATTCACGGCAATAACTGCAGTGTCAAAAAATGTTTCCCACTTTATTCCCATTTTTTTCTGGTGGTGGTATGTCACTGGAAACTTGTAGCAGTAAAAGCAGCTATGTTTTTAATTGCACACGTGGAAGTAGTTAGTTTGCCTTAATTTAAAGGAGAAATGATGATGTTTTGAAAAAGAAAGATATAAATATTTGGGTTTAAAATTCCAATTTTTAGTCATGTTACCAGTACCTTTCTCAAGAGACAGTACTTTTCTAAAGGCATAAACATTATTGAGGAATACAGTATCCTGCTTCAAGTTCTGTAGTGTGAAGGTGTTTGATCCTCTGCTTGATCCTTTGCATTATGTGTACCTAAGGCTTTGGGAATCTGTGTAAGACAAGGGCACCTGTTAAAGCATTTCATGTAAATTATCTGTAAAATCTGTACTTCTAAAAAGGGGTTAAGTGTGTGTTAATAACAAATGGATTGTCCTAGTTGTGTATTATCCTGTCTGGGCTAACTACCTCTTTGAAATGTCCAGAAAAGATTATATCTTTTTAAGTCCTGGTTTCAGGTTTCTACCACTAAGCCAGGACTAGTGGTGGAGGAAGAGAAATGACAGAGAGAAGGAAGAGAAAGGGAGACAGCAAAGAACCAAGGGCTGGGGAGACTGGAGGATGGACAGGGAGGGCAGAGGAGTTGATGGAGAGGTGTAGAAGAACTTGTAGGCAGAAGAAGATTCTTCAGGTCTTCAAAATCCATGTCCTGTGCTCCAGGTTTCAGCGATTTGCACCATGATGCTGGGACCCATGTGTTTTCCCAAGGCTTACAGGACTGTTTGGGTAACTTTCAGTATTCTTTGCTATTTAATGGAGGTTTGCTTGTGTAAAATCAAGTCACCAGTTTAGGCAATTTGAAAGAAGGTTATAAATCCTTCCAAGTCTCTGCAGTTCTTTCACCTGAAGATTTGATGTGCACAATTAACTTCAGATTTACGTTATTTGAAAGTAAGAACTATTTTTGCTTTTGTGGCATTCTACAGCTTTACATTATTTTCTACCAGTAGTTTAAACTTTTGACATTTGAATAATTCCTCTAGCTGAGATCTGCAGAATCATTTGTCTCTGTGAAATGTTCATGCGTATGAAAAAACATTTTGGTAGTAATACTGCCCAGTCAAATTTTAAGCCTCTTTATCAAGTGCTCTGTACACAGTTAAGAGTTTAAAAATAGAGTAGTCCCAAGGCATGCCAAAAGTCTGGAGACAGTCAAACTAATACAAGTATGTAAACTTTCATAATGTGTTTACTGCAGGCGGAAAAATATGCCAAGGATTTTGCTTTCAAAAAGCCTTTGTCCAAGGCTTCTTAAAAAAAAAGAAAAAAAAAGGAGGGAGAAGGAAAAGTTGCCTACAGTTATATTGTGGCTCCATTTATAGACCTTGAGATATGTTAATATCCACTGGGTTCTACTAAAACATTTTCTTGGAAAAGTGCAGGCAAAGTGTAGTTAAGAGGAGCTGCAAGAAACACCAGACTTTTAAAAGGTGCCTGTGCCTACTCAGATATATTGATTGTGAGTTTGCAGTCAGAATTTTAGAATTATTTAAAAAAAAAAAAAAAGGAAAAGAACAATAGACTTTAAAGGGCTGATCAGTGAAATTACTGCAGATTGAGTCTGTGTTTGTGAAATTGGGGCTTTGTGTGAGGAAATGCAGAACATGTTATGATTTTAGCACAGACTGGGGCCAGTCTTTGGAGTGGAGAAGCTGTGTCATCTGCTTCCCAGGGAGCTCCCAGGGAGCAGGGGAGAGACTAGACTGCAAAGCACTGTGCTTTGATCACTTGCTGTGTAAATTTGAGCCCTGTGGTGTTTCCTGCTAGGACACCTCCATCCTTGAGCCGTTGTGTAAAGCAACAGTTTGTGTAAAGCAGCTGATTATTTCTTCTTTCATTCTGCATCATGGAGCCACACTGAGGAAGCAGTGACTAAACAACACAGTGAATTGGAGCTAGGGGAGCTTGTGGCTGCTGGCAGCCCTGTTAGTGCCTTTAGCATCTCTGCATGAATTCTGCTGTGGGAGGTGATGTGGCTCCCAGCAACCGTCACGTGCTGCTTTTCTTATTTTCTGAACTGCCCAGGGGGAAGCTCAAAGCCATGACTTTGCCAGGTGTCCATCCCTAGGATCCATTAGCAATCCTAATGTAAATCTGTTCTTAGGAACTACATCATACATAAAACATAATGCATAATACATAAAACAACATTATTGTTTATGTTTTCATGTTCAAAATAAGACTTTTAGAACTGGGCTTATTTTGGCAAAAATAGAATTATTACATAACTAAAATAACTGGTATGTTATTTTGGCTTAAATTGCTTTGCTTCATGAGCCTTTCTCAGATCCAGGTACCTTGAATGCTACTTTCACAGGTGAATAAGGGCTAAACAGTGTTAATAAGTGCAAAGTTAGATTATGAATTGCTTTTGAAATGCTAAATGAAGGCTTTTGAAGGCTAAATGATATTTGGAATCTGGTTTCATAGTTTTACCGATCTTTTGTTTGTTTTGGCTATTTTGTTGGTATTCTTTGGACAGAGAGAGCAAGAATTTGGAATGCTTTTAGGAAACAAGAGCCATATTGTCAGATTAGGGCAGATTAAAGTCTTTCAGTTCACAGAAGTCTTAACACGTGGTGTAGACACCTAAACTGCAGGGTTTCTGTCTCCTAAGTTAGACAGTAAAAGCTCAGTTATCTTCCTACATTATCTGGTTGCCTTTCAGGAGTGGTTCGATTTCATTGCTCCAGGTGGTCCTGTCCCCAGGATGCCTGATGGGACACATTTGGGATATGTCACTTTGCATATGTCAGGGCTCTGAATATGTCACCTTAGCACACTGTGCCTGCTCCAGCCCACCTGTCTTGCCACTGCACCACCTTTTCTCTCCATCTGGCCAACATCTGGCTTTTTCAGCATTACAGTTTCTTTCGCAAAAGCATCTCTTACACACAGTCTCTTTCTTCTTATAACTCCAATGTGACACAAGGCCTGGGAAGCAGTGGTTTCATGGAGCAGAGATTGCAAGAACTGCTCAGTTTTAGGTGGAAACTAAGGTGATGTTCGCAGTCTTCCAAAGTGTTGGTCAGTCACTTTGTCACCTGACAGCCGATGGGAAGAAGTTGCTCCATGTTCCCAGCACAGCCCAGCTGTGGCAGAAGAATTTCTTCACAAGGGAAGGGGTGAGTACCTCCTTCTCCCATTGGTGTTGGTACAAGAGAGAGATGGGCTGGGGGGAACCCTGGGTTTTAGGAATAGACAAAAAGGTCAAATGGAGGCTGCTCCAGAGGACCCAAGGCAGTAGCCATATCCAAATCCCAAACCTGTTGTCTCTGCCTCTGCAGGTTACCACCTAAGGAAAAGGAAGCACCCCACAATTCACTGTGCCCCAACACCAAGACCACCTCATGGGTGTGGGTCAGCTGGAATATAAACCCAGAGGTTGCTTTAAGGGCTGGATGGTCCTGAATCACAGCTTTGCCATGTCTAGCAGGGAAACCTTCAGCAGCAGACCAAGAGGTGTGGCCCATTTATGCCTGGACTCAAGGACATCTGTTATCAAACATTTACCATCTGATATCTGCCCAGAAAAATTCCAAGCAGTGATTATTTCTGGATTCCATTTGTCCAGAAGACAAAATAATTTGCTAGACATTTGCTAGACATTGCTATTTGTTTCTTCATAGGCCTCTCCCCCAAAAAAAACCCCAGGAAGATGCTGAATTTGATCTCCAAAAGCCCTTAGATCTATGTCAATTGCCTTCTCCCACAAATGAAATCCAAACAACAAACCTTTTTTCCTCAAATCCTTGATTAACCATAGCTCATTGATTGGCTATAGAGGCACAGACTGCCTTTTCTCTGGCCAAGACATGCCATGGCATCTTGGTGCTGCCATTCCTGCTGTCCTCCTCAGGATGCTTCACTCGTGGCTGGCACTGTGAAGGCAGTGCAGCCCAACCCAGCAAACAGCACAAAGACCAGCTGAAGTAAGTGTGTTTTCAAGCTGCATCCTGGCACCACCACGGGAGAGTGGAGCAGATCCCAGCAGCCAAAAGGAGCACAGTTCAGATGGGATGACATCTTGCAGCTTGGCTCTGGAACAGGATGCTCCTTATGGTGTCCTGTTGCTGTTGCCACAGCTGTTACTGGGATGATGGAGGATTCAAGGGTGGAGAGGCCCACGTTAACTGAGGGGCTCATTCCACCATGTCCAGGCAGTCTGGAAGAGGGACTGTGGACCAAGAGAATGTTAGCAGGAGAAATGTGCTTGGACACAGCAAGAGGTGGCCAGCAGCAGATCATGGACAAGGATGCAGAGATCTGCCTGTACATGAGTGAGGAAATACTATCTCCTCATCTTACTTGTTCCATGCTCCAGCTTCATTCTCAAGAGGTTGGCAGGTGGCTGTAATCCTTATTTCTGACTTTGTTCCCTCCTCCCTATTTCCATAATAAAATCCCTGACGTTACAGTTTTACTGGTCTCTGTGTTTTGTGTTATTATCCTGAGACTTTGGCCATGTGCTGCGTGCCCCTGGCATGGCACTCCTTGCACACTGGAGATCTTTGTGCTCCAGTGCCTTGCAGGACTCTTTCCTGAGGTCTGCCCAGAGGTGTGTGTAATGCAGGGAAAACCTGCAGCACAGACAGGCATCCAGCCCAAGGCTCCTAGGAGCAATGGAGATGTCGCTTTTTAATTTATTTTTGCCTTACAAAATGCCTGTGAGGCTCTGGATGTGGAATATTACCACGATTTTTCCCACGGGATGGATAAAGCTCAGTTTATGTTAACTCCATCTTCAGTGTTTCCTTCATTCTGATATGAAATTGATTCCTGTCACCAGAGGAAGCCAGTGCATAAAGAATGGGACGTTTTTTCCTGAACTTGGAGATTCCATTCAGTGTAATGGATGAAAACCAAATATACATTGCCAGGCTTGCCTTTGATAAAATACAGCCAATCCTTTCTCTGCTTTTTAAAAATTTTTTTTCCTCCTGCCTGCAGCCAAAGCATAGTTAGTTGTCTACACTGATGATTAAAATCCTGGAGAGAAGGAGAAATGCAGAATTGCTACATTTTGCCCTGAAGAATTTGGAGAGGATTCTTTTCATTATATTAAATTGTGTTATCCTGCTTCCACGCACATAGCGAGTCTGCTGACTCCAGCTGCTTTGGGGAGCAGGCTTTCACCTTGGTGTTCCTGTGTGCCAGCAGAAGTGCTTGCCCTTATCATTGCCACATGTAAGAAAGGCTAAAGCAAGTGATCCTTAGGATCATCCCTAGGATGATTAAAGAAGTTCAGAATATGCTGCACAAATCCTTCGTGACTCTGCTTTATACTGCAGTTATTTTAGCAGTACTGTTTTTTTGGCAGGAATGGGGTATGTTCTTTTCCGAGCTAGACAGGGACTCCAGGTAGCCCTTATCCTGGCAGGTGGGATGTATCTTGTTTGAGCAGTGCTCTGAGCTGCACCTTTATCTTCCTGCTGTGGACATACTGTAATAAATGATGGTACACAAGATAGCTGCAGCACTTGAAATAAGCACTGCAGTAAAATTTCTACAGAAGAGAGCTCTGGGAAGGGGGGGTTATTGGACACAGGGCAGCGTCTCTGCCTTGGCGACACTGGGACCTTCCAGTTTTTATTTTTCTATAAGAGTAAGAAATGCACTTTTAATAGAAGACTGAGATTCCATCAAATAATCTGAATTTAGCAACAGAGCCCTAAGTTTGTGATATTCTTCTCTCAATGAAAAGCTGAAAGGATCTGGTAAATCTTGTGTAAACTAATTTGTAAAATTGCAATGACTGTGACAAGTGTGCTGAAGCAGACAAAAAATGAATAAGGGGCCACCTTATGTCCAAATTGCAAAAGATCATAGATAGAATAATCTATGTATCATAACAACAGCTCTGTGTTTATAAAAGATAAAGCTGTGCTCTCTCTCTAGAAGATAAACCTTACACTGTAAACAAAGAAAAAATAATTCATTAATGGTCTGATGGTTTTCTCTTTCTCTTCAAAGGTTTGGATCACCCACACAGCCTGTCCTACAAACTGGAACTCGGATCAGACCAGGAGATACCATCTGACTGGTATCCATTTGCTACTGTCCAGTTTGTTGTTCATGATACCTGTGCCTCAGGAACAGAAGTGAAGTCGCTGGGCATTGAGAGCGATCTCCAGCCCCAGAAGCACGTGGTTCAGAAAGCCTTTTACAATTGCCAGGTACTCTCAGGGCTATGCTTTCCATGTTTTCCTCCTCTTCTTCGTCCCTGCTCCCTCATACAGTATTTGAAAAGCAAATGTGCTTTATATTCTAAACATCTTTTGCATGTACTTTTGATAGTGACTTTGAGCAAAGGAACCATTAAATAATAATTCCCTGTCTGATCAAAGGTGAGGCTGAAAAATAGAACTGTGAATGCAGCTTTGCTTTTCCTCAGTTGAGCTATTTTTGGGAGCAGATGTTTTGAAAACTGTTAGGTCTGGAAATATTTTGATTTTGTGTCAAAGCTTTTTTCTATGCCATTCCTGCAGTTCACACTTTCATTGTCCAGTTATTTGCTAATTCTACCTGCTGCTTTTTGTTTTCTGCCTACAGGTTGAAATTGAAAAGAAGTGGATTAGGCTTGATGGAGAAGACCCAGATAAGGCTGGCAACTGCCTAATGCAATGAAAGAGGACAGGAGTCACCATCACGGGATATTAGTAGGAATCAATTTACATAGGAAATTCTATTGTTAGAAGAAGCGCAGTGACCTAGTTTAGGGTAACCATGGTCATTGATTTTTTTTATATAGTGCTTACGGGTTTGAGTCTGCAAATCAGTACTCATTTGACTGGCCTGTGTTCAAGTAAACTTCCTGTCATGGGAGTCCTGGTATGAGTAAGGTCTCCCTGTCAGAGCTGCAGGATGTGAGCACTTCATTGACTGATTCTAATACATTATTTTCCTGTTGTGGATCTATGACTTGGGAATGATCTCATTTTCCATATTGAAACCTAATGGCACTACTCGAAGGGTTCATGTCACTTGGACATATAATATTTGGTAATAAAAACTTCCAGAGTGCTTATGTGCAGAGCAGCACCTGGGTAAGGTCCAGCAGGACCAATTACATTTTTTAGTGCTGTTTGAAAACTAAAGTCCCTCATGTTTCTGCTCCCCTTGATGTATGTGAACAGAACAAGTCCAAATAATATTCTCAACAAGAGCCTTAATTAATGAGTTGGAAACTGGGCAGTTTCATTGGTAAAAAGAGTCCTCTGCAACAATATTCTTTATTTTTCTGTGGCTGCAACTGTTTCCCCCTCAGCACTTTATTGGTTCACTCAAAGTAATCTCTTGGGCAAAAAAACTCATATGGCAGATGTGATTGAAGTTTCTGTGCCCAGCATTTGACAGTTCTTTTTCACTGCTGTAGCAAGTGAGGTAAGGGGTGGATTCTCAGTGAGTGTAAATCAGTCCAAGCCCATTTAATCTCATGAGGCTTTGAGAATTTACACCAGAGGAGGTTTTCCCCCCCAAGCTGGAGAAAAGGCTGGTTGCTGCTGTTTGCTCTGTGTCTCCTTTAGGATGCCAGTTCCAGTTGTTGGTATGGAAACTGCAGGAGCTGTGGCTTTGAGTAACTTTTAAGACATGCATGGGAAGGAAGATGTTTTCATCCTATTGGCTCTAAAGGCATTTTCCATGGGGAAATAATGCAGGAATGGACTGTCACAAGAGACATGAAGCTGTGATGCTTCATCAGGCAGCCTGAGCTACTAATCACTAATGCCAGTATGTTAACTGTGTTTTCAACAAACAATTGGCCTTTAGGGAAAGGTTGTAATACTTCCCTTCAGCCATTATCCCCTTTGTCATTTTTCTGCAGGCTGTAATTCCAGGTCTGAAAAAATATGATAAATTTTAAAAAATGCTCATGAAACTTTTTTTTTTTTTTGGCTGCAGTTTCCCTAAAATTATCCTTACTTCAAACTAAAATTAGTGGAGAACAAAAATATAGTAATGCACTGCCTCACTTTATATTTTGTACAGCTTGTAACTGTTTATATGAACACTGTGTAAAAATACAGATAAATGGTATTCCCCAAAAGCAGAAATATGTGGGATATACACTGAGAAAATTACCAGTCTGAGGAAACAGAAGACCATAATATGAACCCAGTTCATCACAATAAACTTTTCCCCCCATTCGGAAGCTGAGAATGAAATGGGTAATAGATTCTACAGTAAGTCCTGAGGGCATGTGTTTTATGGGTATTGCATTGCCAAAGCCCCAGATAGTCTATTATGGTATTTGGGCTCCTCTATATATCCCTTTTTATTAGCAGATTATATTGTTATAAATCTAAGGAAGCGTTGGACTATAGTAGTGATCCAAATATGTCTCAGCTGTTGCATCCTCCATCTGTGTTTTGACTGCAGAAGCCATTAGCACCTTCAAGTCATGTTTGGTGTGTTTTATTAATATTTAATTTTGGTTTATATTCTGCTCAGCTGAACTAAGGGGCACAGTGTGCACCAGGGCAAAGTGATCATACTTGGCAACACGGCAAGCTCTGCAGTTTGCTGAAGTCCATGGCTGTACTACACCTGTGATGTTTATTAACCTCTTTGCTCAGTAAGGTAGAGGAAGCAAAATATGTGTTGCAAATACATGCAGCCTTTGTCTGAGGCTGTTTTGATTGCCATTAATATAGCTAATCCAGTAAACCTATTAACAGTGGTTGCTCTCCAAAGCCTGTCTCGCCCAGCTGGTCCCTATTTTTCTGTTTTTAAGAAGGAGGAACCTAAATATCTCCATTCCATCTCTCTGTCACCTCAGGATCTCCATTCACAGCACTCACCTCCTGGGCATTGGGTATCTGGTGGTGTTACAGGTCTGTGGAAGCAGTGGCTGCTTTTCTCCTCTTAGGGGCCTGCTATGTCTCGGGATGTGTTTAAGGAGTCTGTGCAGTGTTGGTCCTTCAAGATACAAGCTATTATTTGGAGTGAGTGGCCTAAATAATGAATGACCACCTTACAAGCCACCATTCCTGCTAGTGAGCTGTATTAAGGTATTATGGTGCAAATGATCATTCAGACTTACTGGACTCATTAACATAGCTTTACCTGAGCTGCAAACTCTCGGATTTTCATCTGAGCCTTGCAAGACTCGCTGTTGACTTTAATCAGAATTGGATCAGGATCACAGGAATTCCATAGAAATATTACTACACTGAAAGTTACTCTGTTTAATACATGGCTTTCAGTTTAAACTTGACAATTAGCGCAGCCTAAGGCTGAATAATTGCCCTGTTCAGTCTCACACTGATATTTATATGCCTTGATGTCAGAATATTTAAAAATAGGCTGCCATCTAATGAAAGAAAATTTGGGTTATCTGACCTTTTCTCCCTGTTAAAATTCTAACTTCCTCTTCTTTTGCAACATGTCAAACCAGAAACACCCAGGCTTCCCCCTTCTTCTGCATTGTCTTGAGCATAACCTCCTGAACAAATATTCTTAACTTTAAGACTCACTGCTAACATTTTCCATGAATGTTACAGCAGCTGATAGTCAGTAAACACATGGGCTTTGAATTCTTTAGAAATCTGGGCTATAAGTAGTCTAATTGTGATTTTGGGAAGGGGAACAGAGATGAGGAACAGTTCCTATAAGCTGTTGTGATGCTCAGTGTCCAGCTAGCAGAAGGACTGGAGCTTTAAATAACCCATGAGGTATTGGCATCATGTGAGGGACCAGGTTTCACACGTGTCTGATCTCTGCTTCCCGCAGCGAGCGCCTGCAGTCACTGAAATGCTTCCAACTGTCTGGGTCACTTAAGATGCTGACATTTTGCTAACATTTATTTCAGGGCAGTGTTTAGATATTATCTCTGTTTCCTTCACAAAGGACCCAGCAGGGTTTGGGATATTTTATATTTAAAACAGAAATCAATGAGAACAACTATTTTTATAGTGTGTTTGCCTTACTTACCAAGTGTTGTATTTGCTGAAACTGACAAACTTTATCTTTGCATTCATCTTTCTCATACTAATTGTATTACTCCAGGTAAATGGTACTTGATGTAATTTTGGATTCAAACACCCATTGAAGTCAATGGAAGTCTTTTAACTGACAAAATGGGATCTGCATCAAAGTTTCTAAGAATAAAAGAGAGGCAAAAAAAAGAAGAGGAAAGGAATAGTGGTAATGGCCTGTAGGTGATTTTTTATATTAGTAAGTAAGAAACCTGCAATGCCTGTTTATTCCAACCAGAAGAGGGCACAAAAGTTACGAAAAGAGGTGTTACTGGATGTCACAGCTGAAGCTTTGCAGTGACTGGGGACAATGTTCTGTTGCCCCTGGGTAGCAGCTCTCAAGAAAAGAGGATGATGATGCACTCCATTGAACTTGATTCCAAGCCACTGTCATCCTTATGCTCATTGCTTTGTTTTCCTCCAGACTCTGTATTAATTGTCCAAAAGTATTTTCCATCTGAACACGTTTTCACATGTTGCTTTTGGCTGTGTTTATTTCACCTGGCGGACTTCTTCGCTGCAATATTGGCGTCCATACTTCTATTTTGCATTTATTTGTCTTTTTGTTACTTAACACAGTAACTAACTGCTGCAGTTAGTAGTTCTTAGCAATAATTTTGATAGCTCTGAAGCAGTGCTGTTACTCTTAATGGAAACTATAATTTTATTTGGGTCTTTTGTCAGTATAAGTACAAACAGATCATGCTGATAATCTTGTAATAACATTTTGTAGGTTGCATATTGATTAAAAAAATAAAGTTGTATTTCAAACTAGCAGTTTCTTGTCCCCTCACTAGGAATTTATCAAGCTAGTTTTGAATTTACTATAATTAACTGGTTGATCTTGATCATCAGGTATTGCAGCTCATTAGAAAGAACAGTTCTGCTCTGTGAGTGGGGAAGATCACTCCTCATATTGGATAAAGCTGGTTGCAGAAAGCTCAGCGATGCACAGTATTGTATTTATCATAAAATGGTTTGGGTTGGAAGGGACCTTGAAGGTTATCCAGTTCCAATCCCCCTGCCACGGGTGGGGACAATTTTCACTAGACCAGGTTGTGCAAAGTCCCATACAACCTTGAACACTTCCAGGGCTGGGGCATCCACAGCTTCTCTGGGCAACCTGTGCCAGTACCCCAGCACCCTCACGGTAAAGAATTTCTTCCTAACATCTAATCCAAACCTGCCCTCTTTCACTTGAAAGCCATTCCCCCTTGCCCTATCACCAGGGGCTCTTATAACAGCTTTTTGTAGCCCCCTTTAGGTACTGGAAGGTGCTCTAAGGTCTCCATGGAGCCTTCTCTCCTCCAGGCTGAACAGCCCCAGCTCTCTCAGCCTGTCTTCACAGGAGAGGTGCTCCAGCCCTCTGAGCATGTCCATGGCCACCCCCTGAACTTGCTCCAGTCTGTCTTTTGTTGGGGACCCCAGAGCTGAATGCAGCACTCAGGGCGGGGTCTCGCAATGATTTATGGCAGACTCTTTTCTGCCTTGTTTTCATAGCAGTAGTAACCCAAAGAATGCCATGGTTTTTCCTATTGAGTGCTCCCTCTGATCTCTCTGGGATATTTAAATATAATGTAGCGACAACTGTTTAAGACTTTCACAAATTTCTAAGTCTGTTTTGTTACTAGGGAAACAGTAAGACCTCTGTGGGGAAATATGGGAATGAGGCAAGAGGTTTACGAGGCAGCTTTCAAAGAACGGGCTTAAAGAATAAAATAACTGTGCCACTTGTCCTATGCTTCTGTGTCTGTTGCAAAGCAATCAGCTATTCTGGGAAACACTGGGAAATAGAGTTAACATCCATTTTCACTTCAGTGGTGTGCTATCCTTGAATGAGCACCTGCAAATGGAAAGGAGGTATCCAGCAAAAGTATAGTTCCCTTATAGAGCTTAAACATTTTGCAATGTTTAAAAGTATCAGTGAGCAATATGATTCAGGGACATGAAAAAGTGGGATGGCAAATTGCTAGAATACAAGTAAAAACATGAAAACATTTATTTTGGGACAGCTTCCTAGTGTTTGCAATGCCTTGTATGTGTTATTTTATAGCACTGCTTTTTCTTCAGCAAAAACAACCTGTAATTTTTTACAATAACAAGCATAACATGTTGTAAGTGGTGCTCATGATTCCTGTTGAAGCCTTACTGGTAAAAATAAAAGAAAAGCACTGGCTCAAAATTCTCCTTTGCCATCCCAACTCCCAGTGTGAAGCAAAATCCAGCAGTGAAACAGAGAGGATTTAAATCAAGAATTTAGGCATTAGCCTGGAGATACCCAGAGGTAGGCTACCACTGTAACCTTCTTTGACTGCTATCTAGGAAGGGACCTTCGTCTGTCACCTGTAACATGGAGTAGATGTTACTGTCTGAATGTAAGTAACAACACCAGGATTTAGATGATACTTCATCCAAAGTGGAGAGAGCCATCCACCACCTAAAGAGAAAAGGGAAAAGGCTGTTTTAGCCCCCTCCATTTAAATCCATTACTGAATATCTTCACTGCTAATTGAGTGATTATAAGGTCAATAGGGGAGTGCAGAAGATCTGCTCAGGGTAGGTTTACACAGAAATGGAGTTAGGGGTAAAAAGAAAAAAAGAAAAATGAAAAGGTGTGTACAGTCGTGTATTAGGACAGTAGGAGCCTCTCCTCATTCTCTCTGGAGAGGAAGCTCAGGAATATGACCTTTAGCAAATATTGGGGTCCTCATATAAATGCTTCCCACACCCAACATGGTAATGAAGATTATTCTCCATACATCTGAGTTATTCTTTAGCAGAGTTAAATTGGCATTAATGAAGCAGTAAAGGGGAGAGCCTGACTGCTAAGCTGTGCTTCAGCCTGTCTCTCTAAGCCACATTCTCGGTGATTTTAGTGGTTGCTTGGTTCTGCAACCTCCACTGCTGGTGAAGGGGCCTGATGTGGTCACTCAGCTTTATTCCTCTTGAAATTACCAAATGCAAAGCTAGAGAGAGCAAACTGGCCTTGACCAAAGCATGCTGCTCTGCTCTTATTTAACGTCACACTAAAACTGCTGGACTTCTGCAATCGTCTGCTCAACGATGAACTTCCAGCAGCTAATTCAAATAAGGAGAAATGATGTTTCTGGCATTTATTCTCCCACTGCACTGTGCCTCTGTGTGGCTCTGCATCCCCTGGTAGCTAATCCCTCCCCACTGGAGCCAGGAGCAGATGAGTGGCAATTACAGACAGGTGAGGAAGGAGTGAGATTTCAACTGTTGATGAAGAAGAGTAAAACCAGATGGCAGGGAAGGGACTTAGGGAGTGACAAAGGCAAAGACAGGGGACAAAAGAGGAGAGAGCTGGACTGTGGTTTTTCTTGGTGACACAGGTCAGGCGGTTGGGGTCTCTCTGGGAAAGAAGTTATCTGTATGTCGTACCCAGGGAAAGATGGCAGATGGCAAAGGAGGTGAGGATAGGGGGGAAGAGCACGGAGCTGGATATCACCAGGAGTGTGATAGAAAGGGACAAGAATAAGGACAGTGAAATGGCTGATGGCTGCTGTTTCCCTTTGAGGCTCTCTCCACATGAGGCATATGTATCAGGGTGAGTATTTAGGAGAGGCAAGGCTTGTTTCATCCTTAATTAGGCTGACTCACACTACAAAAGTCTGGGCTTATTGAGGAGCTGAGATATACAGCACTATTCAGTATATTCAATCCATCAGACTGCTATTATTATATAGTAGTTTGTACAGGTCAGAGCCCTTCATAAACCACCTGATGTCTTGAAAATTTGTCATTAAATTGAATTAAGGGAGAGGTCTTTCTATAGTTCTTCAGATAAAGTGGCTTAAATCAGGTAAAAAAAAGAGAGGCTCTTGAAGAAACTGGAGTCACACATGATAAATGAAAAGGAACAAATCACAGGTCCCAGTATTATCTGTCTCAGAACTCCGAGGGAAATGATGGAGCTTGTAACAAAATCATGCTGTTAATAAAATTGGAGTGCCATATATCTATGAGTCAACAGCTGAAAACAAAGGGAACATGTTAGAGGATATCTTTAAAATGAAATTACACCTCTGCTCGTGTTATGTTATCTCCATGAGGACTGCCTGGATTCTGCAGCTGGTTCCTCCTAAGAATGATTGCCTTTACTCGGAAACAAAAGGCAAGATGGAATTTGTATAATATGCCTCGAGTAAGAATTTTGCAGTCCTGCAGTTGTGGCTGTGTTTCTCTCCAGCAGCAATGCTGGATTTAAACAGGAGAGGGCATTCGTGACCAAGCATCCGAGTGTGCTGAGGGCTCTGTTTCTTAGAGGGAACGCATTTGAAAATGGTAAATTTTTTTTTTAAATGATTAATAAAGGCTCATCATCCAAAAATAAATCTTCTCTAGACATCATGTACCAAAAGGAATATAAATAATTACAAATTAAAACCTGTCTAGTAAACGAATGTTTGAGGTGCCCTTAAGCAGCACTATCCCAAATACAGATAAAACCCCTGAAAAATCAGGAGGGTTTGAATAGCATGCTAATCTTTTCCACAGCGTCTTCTCTAAAACTCTTCTGAGCTCTTAAAGAGACTACAATGGGGAGAGCTGGGCTGGAAGCTGAGCCAAGACTGATGAAACCTCGATGTTGTTCCTGACTGCCATTTGTGAGCTTGGACAAGATATTTGGTGGGTCTGTGCCTCAGTTTCTTCTCTAAAAAGTGGGATTAAAAGTTAAAAACTTCCATAAGCATGAAAATGACTACAGGGTTGTACTTTATACAGCAGGACATGGATAGTAGGTTAAGATCACCATATCAAAGCTAGCCAGCCAGTATGAGTAATGTTAGTCACAGATATTTTAATATTTTTTTCCTTCTTTAGAAATGACTGAATTTTTTCTGTGCATACCAGGCTTTCTGACACTGTTCAGCTGACAGTGCTTGGATGAAAAGGCACCTTCCCCAGGAATTTGTTGAAGAAATTATATAAGGTGCATTGCTAGGCTGCAGATGAAAATAGAAGTGTCTTGGTTAGTAGGAAGTGCCCTCTGCAACCTCCCTATGCAGCTTGGAAAGTCATATTCCCATTCCCAGTTTCTACTTTTTCCCCAGTGATATCTGTGTGCTCTAAGTAGGTTTATCTGCTGTCCCTGCAGGAAGGGAGCCGACATGTTGAGCTGGTGACAGGACCTTTGTTATTCACAACACAAAGGGTATGATTTAGAGCAGATGGGGGGTGCCCACACTGCCTTGCGGAAATGCAAATACAGAGACATGCTGTACACCTCAGGTGCAGGTAAAGATAATTTGCTTTGGTCATCTGCAAGTTCTCCTGTGGACATAGGTGAAGTAACCTGACCACTATCTGAATAGTCCTTTGGTATCATCTCCCCAGCTCTCCTTCTATTTGAAGTCAGGCATACAAACCGCTCTGATTCCAAGGCACTCTGTAATCCCTAGATAAACAAAGGGAGGTAGAAAGCAGGGAGCTCATTTAAAAATCTCCTTTCTGCACTTCCACCTTCCTAGGAGCCCTGCACAGTGTGCTGGCAGGGCGATGGCTCTGCGTCAGGTCTGGCTGCCTGACGAGCAAGTTCAGCCAGCTGCAGGATCCCCATCTGCGACCTTCAGGGCCCAGCGAGATCCTCAAGGCTGCAGCTCCTTCCTGCTATCTCTGCTAACACCACGGGAAAAAACCCAGGAGAAGAATAAGGACACTTTTGGTATGCGCTGTCCCAGGCAGTTTCAAACGAGCACTGTGCTTTAAAAAAAAAAAAAAAAAGTTTTATTGTTTGAATTATTCTGTAAGCAAAGCAACATGGCTTGCCTTTTCCTCACAATGATGGAGGGCATACAGAACAGCTGAATATGCAACTGCTGTTTAATTCAAGACTTAAGCAGTGTCATTAAACATACTTTCTTGCAGAGAAAAATTACTTCAATAGCAAATTGCATTTGTCTCACTTGTGAAAACGCAGCTTATTATGGATGTTGCTTCTATTTTGTAGGTGTTAGTCTGGCTATTTAATTAAGGGTCTGACAGTATTTTCATTAAAATATTTTTATTTTTCAGGATGTCTAAGCCTTAAGAATTAAAGCTTAATGGGTGAGTCTCTTCTTTGCAACCCAAACAGCACTGCAATGACATAGCTACCTAAAAAATGAAAAACAAAGGAAAAAGGAAGGAAAAAGAGAAGATTATGTTTCTAGGTTCTCAGAACCCTCAGGGCAACACCAACCGAAGGTGCATAAAGACCTAAGTATATATTCTCCTATATATACGAGATTAATGAACATTTTTCCAGATTAGTAACTGCTAAATTGGTAGATCTCTGTATTAACATATGAACAGATTGCTGCAAATGTAAGCAATAATTGAGTAGTTGTACCAGATTGCTGCTGCTTAACTGCAATACTTAGCTTCAGCTATCTCCGTTTAGGAGGTAATCACGACTTCAGGGTTTATTAGAGCAAAATGATACGCTTTTGTAGCCAGCTTTGCTAGCTGCATTCCCGCACCGCGGGGACAACTGTGGCTCCCCAGACAAATCTCTGCGCTCCCAGCGCGATGCTTCAGGCCGGAGCCCGGAGCCCAGAGCGGGCAGTGGCCGGTCCCTTTGAGTTCCAGGGTCCGGGTTGAGCACCCTTAGCCCGGAGCCGCGGGGTTGTTCAGCGATGTGGGGGAACAGGGCCGGCGGGGCAGGGCAGGGCCCGGGCGGGGCGGGCCGCGGCCCCGCGGCAACGGCGCCTTAAAGCGGGCGGGGGCTGAGCTAGGGCCGCGCCGCTGCCATGGCTCACGGCAGCCCTGTGGTGAGGGGCCGGGCAGGGCCTGGCCGGGCCGGGCTAGGCTAGGCTAGGCTAGGCTAGGCTGGGGAGGGCTGGGCTGGGTTGGGCTGGCGGGGTCTAGCCGCCGCTCCCTGCGGGACACAGGGACGGGGATGGGGGAACGCCCCCCGCACCCGGCCCGGGGAGGAACCGCCGCCCGTTCCCCGGCGCGGGAAGCCCAGGGACGGCTTCGAAAACCATTTATTTTCCCTCTCTCCTTTTGCCCTGTTGCAACTGGAAGTTTGCGGGCAGAAGTGTTGTGGCAGGGACTGGCACTGGGTTAGCTGCAGGGTGCCAGCTCGGCAGTGCCGGGGAGGAGGGCGGAGGCCTTTACCCCGCGGGGCTTTGGGCCGCCGCCGCCTCTCCCTGCCTGGGGCTCCCGGTGCTCCCTCCGGGGACGGCAGTCCCAGCGGAGCCCTGGAGCTTTTGTAGGAATGGGGTGTGAATAAGCCCCTCCTGCCGCCCCCGTGCGCACAAATAAAACTGGAATTTGACAGTTCCCGCTATGGATGGCCTGGTTCTGGCAAAGGAGTGCCTGTGTGTAAAGGGATTAAGCTGGAGTACAATAATGTCTGCGCTGTAACCATTTTTCTCAAATTTGCAAGCACGTGGTGTTTGAATTTTACAGTTGCTGTGTGCAGTTTTTATATAGCACAATAAATATTTGTACTCACTGTAGCTTCGCAATCCTGGGGAGAGGAATAGGCCCGTTGAAAGATTTACATTCAGATTCTCTTCTGGATTAGCAGCGAAGGCAGAGCATTTGACATATGGGCTGATCAGCAGCTTTTAGTGTAGTGGTAGAAGAGGAAAATTTTTTCCCCTCCTGTCTTCCTAGTATCCTGAAAAGTGCTGGGGGAATCTTTGGAAGTTGATAACCCCTGATAAAAAATTATAGATGAGTATGGTTATTTTAAAGTAGTTGTGTTGATTGCTTTTTCCAGAAAGTGTAAAATATTATTTCTTTTCTTCTTTGAAAAGAAATTGTTTATCATCTGCACTTTAAAACAACTTTAGAGCAGTAAAATATTAATTTGATATATAAAAAAATTAAATTATTAATCTAGAATCTTGTAAAGTTCCCTAAAATATCTCTGCTTCATTTTTCACCTTGTGTAGGCTATTCTGGTGGTAATGATTCACAAGATTAATAAGCTTTAAATGGCTAAAAGCTCATTATCTTACATTTGCATTGGAGTGTAGGAATCTTGAAGCTCATGTGGATCTGCTGTCCAGGTCTGACTGAAGGATTAGGATTTAATTACTGATATGGGCAGAAGAAGGTATAAAATGTTCTGTTGGGAGTCCTATTGCAATGTAAGATGAATGATCTGTATTGATAATGGCAGTGTTAACAATTTCCATAGCTAGGTTACTATTCAGCATCAGACTGTTTCCACAAAGACAAGTAAATCTCTATTATTTTTTGCAGGTTTCTTTTGCTCTGCTTCTGATGGAACTGGCACAGCTCATTTTTAGTAGCTTGTATTGTTGGTTGGTCTTTGAGTTAGGAGCAATAATTCCAGAATGATACTAAGTGATGAGAAACGCTTGTTTGGAAACACAGCGCAGCAATGGTTTTCGAACGTGTCTAGGATTTTTTTAAGAATTTCTGTAGTTTAAGCACTAATTTGAGGCTTGGATCCAGTACTTTTTTAGGGATGTTAGATTTAAAAGGATGAGTGGACTTGCGGACCTTTGCATTTGACATTTAGCTTATTAAACAGAATTAATTATTCTGTTCAGTTTGTAACAGCGTTTTATGAAGTGAAATTAGACTTTGTGCTGTCTTTTCAAATGGCTTGATATTCATCCTAACTTGAAAATATATATATATTTTTAATGTAGCCTGAACTGTACAGGTCCATTATTGAAGATGTGATTGAAGGCGTGCGGGAGCTCTTTGCAGAAGAGGGTGTAGAGGAGCAAGTTCTGAAAGACTTGAAGCAGGTTTGTTGGGTTCCCTTGCATTAATAGCAGTTGTGTTTGTGTTTTTCTTTTGAGACGATGGACTTGTCCATTTCTTTGCCCTCCAAAACATGCAAACTTTTGCCCTAATTTAGAGTTGCAAGTATCCTGTGAGTGATGTGTTGGCTGCGGAGTGTTGAAATTGGTTAGTTATTGCTACCATGATTATTGGATAGAATCAGTCAATTTACTCTTGGAAAAGCTAGGAATACCTGATTGTCCTTTTTGATGCAGTTTGTTTTTAGAGCTGGTATTTGTTGACCCTAATAATAATCTCCCTGCAGCTTTGGGAAACAAAGGTGACACAGTCTAAAGCAACAGAAGGCTTCTTCAAACACAGCCACTGTTCCCCACAGTTCACCCTGCAGCTGCCATGCAGTTCTCACAGCATTTTGCGGACTTCACAAGGTTAGATGTTGTTGGACACAATGGGTGCAATTTAAGAATACCTCAGTGATTTGGGGATATTTTTGGAAGACTTGGAATAATCTTGGTTTGTCATGCTTATGTATATATCTAGTTTCATGTGGAACAGTAATTATTTGAAAGCAGATTTTGACCAATAAATGATGAATTAAACTTTGATAAACTATTAGAATTCTGTCTATGTGCTCTTGATCTACTGCTAATTTCC
Source organism: Origma solitaria (assembly GCA_013397895.1). Taxonomy (NCBI): domain Eukaryota; kingdom Metazoa; phylum Chordata; class Aves; order Passeriformes; family Acanthizidae; genus Origma; species Origma solitaria. The sequence continues at coordinate 2,840,884 of VZRL01003051.1, read as the reverse complement.
AGTAGCAAAATGTGCAGAGAATTTTAGCCTTCTTGTCTGCAGTCCAATAGTGTAGCCCTTCAGTTGCAAATTTACCTGCAGGGTAAAGCTCCTACTTCTCCGTTTAATGTTTGTCCTGATGTGTGCAGAGGTTGTATGGCTCGTTTGTGCCATGCAGCTCTGCTGTCAGGTGGGAATTTAATCTGGTTCTCAATTTCTTAAAATGTAATCCCTTGCTCAAACAGAAGAGAAGGGAGCTTTTTAGTTTTTCTTTCAGTTAGTTTTCCTAAAAGCAGTGTTCCTGTTGCAGAGAAGTACTTGACTTTCACACAGCCTCTGACATCAGGACCTATTCTTCTCAATTAAGTCCAGCTGGCCACTGTGGTATTGTTGTGGTGGAGTGTAGTGCTCAGCTGAGATTTATCCCAAAGTGAGAGGCTGTTAGGACCTTTGCCCATGAAGGACAAAACCCACATGAGAAGATTTAATGAAAATCTGTGTTGTAGTGCATTTCAAAGTTGGCCAGGCATTCTTTATCTGGTTTTTTTTTTGGGTTTTTTTTTTTTTTTTTTGAGGCAGGTGTTTTATTTCTTCCACGTAACTAAAGGGAATATACTCTTGTTTGCAGGCTATTAGAAGTTTTATATAAACCCTTAAGTTTTTAAAGGACAATACTAAGGCAATGCAATTTGTGGAAGCCAGTAAATCTATCTATTTATTTTTTAAAAATGGGATTTGAATTTCCCTGTGGCTAGAGATTTTCAAAGTAGTTAGAGCTGCTTAAATTGTTTGCTTCCAAAAGCCTGGGAAAGTTTTCCCTTTGCCCTTTTTCTCCCATGGCAGTCAGTATTGAGTGCTTTTGAAAATCTTATCCTACTGTTCCTACTTTTAGCGTCATTGGATTTGCTCTGCTGCAAAAAAAATGCTTGCATGTTTTCCTCAAGTTGACAAGGCAATACTTGTACTCACTAATGAGTATGAACTGAAGTTAGATTGCTTTCATTTCACTTATGTTTACTGTAAATATTGAAAGATAACTGTATCCAAGAAATTAATTCTTTGTAAAGTGATTTTTTTTTTCTTAATAGCTTCTTTTGTCATCCAAACTGGCGGAAGTTTTCAGCATTTCCCAGCTGCAAAACTGGTATGTATCCATAGTGATGTTTTACTTCAGTTTTGATTATGTTGAACTCCTAAATTTTTAAAATTGTTTGTCAGTTATTAATAGACTTCAAGAGGGAGAGTTGTAACACTGCTGCTTCTGTTGGAGCAGTTAAAAAGGATGGGATCTACCAGCTGGTTCTGCATGCAGTAGAGCCAGAAGTGTGTTGGAAAACACAGCTGCATTTATTTAGTCCATAGGATGAAAGTGTAGTGGAAATGCACACCTACATATACTTAAAAAAAGAAAAAGCTATTAATGGTTGTTAAAATAGTGCATGGTTGGGAAATACTAGCACTAGTGAAGCTGGGAGCAACATTATCTGTGAGGTGTAGAAATTATCCAGAAGGAAAATGAATGTTTTTATAGTTGACAAGTTCTGAACTCTGGGCATGGTAGAATTTCTTTGGGGAGCAGTTACTAATTACCAGAGCTTGATGAACTTACTGAGTGCCTCCTGAGCCTCAAGCTGAGTAGCTTGTCAAGTTGAAATATAATATTGGGAGGATGTTTGTGCAATATGTGAGTTTCCTGATATGAAACTTGGAAGAGCTAGTTTAAAAGAGAGGTCTGTATTCAACTCTTTGCTTCCCAGGAGGAAAAGAGAATATGACATGACTTCATAGGCCTAGGCAAGAAGCATTTGCTGTGTGGAGTAATGCATCAATTTAGGTAAAAGGGACTTTGAGTAGAAAATTATCTTTCTGGATGGTGGGTGCATTGAGGGGATATGGGAATGTGTTCTCTTAACAAGCAGGGAATGTGATAGCTGGAAAGTAGGAAACACCAGGGGCAAGTCATTACTCTCTCAGTGCAGAATCCTCTTTACCTGTCTAAATTTCAAAAGCATGATGCAGCTTTCCAGTGAAGATGGAGGCCCTCACTCGTGTTTCACATGGATATTCCGGGTGTGGTATATCTCAGGGCCCCAGGAGATAAGGTATGCCCTGTTCCTGACTAAACCCAGCTCTTGTGTTCCAGGGGCCCCCACGAGTGGGTGTAACTTTTGCTCTCCCTACGAGTGTTGCCTACCCCATACAGATGCCAGCTGGAGTGATGCTGCAGCCAGCACCAGGTAAGGGTAAGGAGGAGATGTCAAACCCTGCAGTGCTCTGGGGGTGTTGAAAAACAGTCCCAAGGACAGTAGATGAAACAGATGTGAATTTAAAGTGGGTAGAGCCAGTTAACCTCCTCTTCCTTTGTGTTTTGTGCTTTTAGTGGCTGCGTGGGGGGAAGTAACTGCATTGATTAGTTGGTGTGTCAGGTTTACAGCTTGTTACAAGTGTTTTCCTTTGTCAGCCCAGGCACAGGTATCTCCTTCTCCCTGAGACAATCTTCTATGTTTTAAAAAAGCTAAAGGCACTCTGGTGCTTCAGGACAAATTGATTTCTTATTCAAATAAAATCCAACTATCCATTAACCTTTCTTATCCCATTCTTTTGCTGATAAAACTGCCTATACTGCTTGTACAAAAACGTGCTTGTACTGCTTAGGTGTGATCAGTGGAAGACTTCTTTCAGTCATTGACTCTTCCCTCAAACAACTGTTCTTTGGTGAAAACTGATGTCACTAGTTGTCTGTTTCAGGTATAATTCCTGATGTTATGAGATCTACAGGCTGTCACCAGTGACTCTGTCTGCATGAGCATGTGTGTGGGGAGGAGAAAAATCAAATGAAATTTGGAACTTGGCTTTGGTATCTCAGTTCTAACATTGATAATAACTTTAAGCATTCAGTATTTAGAGTGGTTTCTTAAGAAAAAAATATATAAAGAGTGGATTGGGTTTTTTTTAACTAAAGTAGGCAGTTTTTTGAGAGAGAATACCTAGAAGTCCATAAAGGAATGAACTCACCCTGTAGCTATGGACTAGGTTACTGTTTCATCTTGTATTCCTTAGTTTCTGAAATGACATGGAAAAAATTAAAACCAAGGTTTTTATTTATTCACTTATTTTTAATCCAGTATGTAATTAAATTATTAAACTTACTGTAACAGGCTAGTGTGTAGGCCAAACCCAAAACATGATGGACTGGATGGAAGCCATGATTGAGGAAGCTTCTGAGTGCCTGATTTTCAAGGGCTGGAATTGTGCTTGAGGAAAGTTTTGCTTTGTAAACACCCTTTATCTCATAGTTTTCCTGAATGTTTGCTCTTGGTTTTAGTGGTGACAGGTCAGTGGCCTGGATGAACCTGTAGTTTCACCTGCTGAAGCAGTTTTTAATTCTTCTCTCTGTAGGACAACTTTACAAGGTAAATGTTCCTGTTGTGGTTACCCAGGCCTCAGGAGATGGAAGCATTCTACACTATCCTGTGCAGCAGATGTTTCATCCCCTTGGGCAAGCTTCAGTTCTGCAGGCCAGCATTGCCAGTGTTGCACAGGTGAATGCACCTGCTGCCCATGCAGCTGGTGAAGCACTGCAACCCCAGGAGACTGCTGTCCAACGGGCTGTGCTAGTTAAACCAAGCTTTGTGGAAAAACAACACCTGGAGGACTCTGCTGTCATTCTCCAACAGCCTTCTTCGAGTCGGCAGGAATTTGAAACAAATGCAGAGTTGAATCTGTGTGGTGGATCCACAGAAAAATCCCAGCATGACAACCTTCACACAGCTGTGTTTACTCCAGAATGCTCTGAAGGTCTTTTTGCTGATGAATCCTTGGCAAGCAGCTCAAGCAGTGTACTGCTGGATGTGGAGGGGCAGCTGGACATGGAGCATCCGGAGCTGCTGCAACAGCAGGTGTCAGATGATATCATTGACCTGATTATCGCAGGGGAAAGTATGGATGAAAGTGCATTTCTAAAGGATCAGGGCATTGCTTCCTCGGACAAGGTAAAGCCTTTTCTTTCTCAGCTAATGAAAATACATCTGTTGGAGGTGGTTGGTTGTTTGAACATATCTGTAAGTGACAATAGCACCTCTAAATGGGAAGAATAAAAATTGTTTTGATTTTATAGATCTTTCTTGAGCTTGTTTAGAATAGCAATAGCTGACTGCTTGTTTTTACATTAAGAATTTGTCACAAATATTGTTAAAATACTGTGATTGATGAGAATGTCTGTTTAAAAATATGAAAAGTGTAATAGACATAATGTATTAGACTTACTGGTTATTTTTGGCAATCATAGGGGTTTTTTTGTAACTAAGCAGACATGAATGACTCTGAGCACTTCCATATAATTCTGACACTGATCTGCATGTGGATACTGGTCAATTGTGGACAAAGTGCTTTTGCAGTATCAGCTGGGACTAATTTTAACTTGTAACATGTGAAGAGCATTAAAGTTGCATTAAGAATGCATTCAGGATGAAAAGTCAAATTTAATAAGTGGAAATCTCCTTGAAGAAAATGTATATCCTTGGAGAAAAAGTCCTGGACAAACTAGAGCTCAGCTAGAGCTATGTGGAAAACTTGAACGATTTTAATTAACAAGCCACTTTCCTGACCTCATCTAATTTTAGCTCCAGAAATTATTTGCAGATGTTTGAAGTTCAGGCTGGCTTGCTGACTTTGAGTTGTAGTGCTCATATGTGATTGAGGCAAATTTATTAAATGCGAATTTAATGACAGTAATGCTAAATGTCTGTAAATAGAAAGCATGTTATGTTGCTCATCTGAACTCTGACGGCAGCATGACGGAGACTGTCTGTAGTGAGAATGGGAGGTCAAAACAAAGTGTTATTTTCTTGAACTAGAAAATGCATGTGGGTGGGAATTAAGTGCTGCAATAAAGATTTAATGAGAAACTGAAGATGGCTGAAACCTTAAAGCCCTTTTATGCTCCTGTGAATGCTCTGTTTAGGAATTCTAGCACTTTTATGAACAGTAACTCGAAGTACTGAAATATTTACTGTCTCTTCCAGCTTTTTATATCTTATTTAAACAAAGCATTTTGAATGAGTTGAGCAAGAGGGATCAGTTCATCTTGACTTTCAGAAATGAAAAATGCTGTTTTTGGGGGTGGAGGAGTAACTTGCTTTATTTTTTTATGGGAGGTTTTTTTTTTTTTTACTAAAGAAATTCTAAAGGCCCATTTGATTGTCTTTCTCTTAGAGTTGTTTGAGTACAAGGATGTTTAGAGAAAAATCTAAAATTTTTTTTTCTGTATTGCTGAGGAATATTTGACCTGGGTTCCATTAAGGTTAGATGCAAGCACAGTGTTTGCAAATGTACTCAGGGTTTACAAGCAGTAGGACTTGAAACTCTCATTTTAGTGGCCCAAGCTTGTTGGTTTATTGAGCAAAAGTGTCAGGCTTTGTGCTGAATGTGGCTTTCATTGTGGTGTGAATTCACAAGTGTCTCTTTCATTCCCATCACATGGAACCCACGGAGCAGACAGAGTCGGATTTACCGTTGGGAAAGGATCTCTGCAGTGACATTGAAGGCATAAGTCAGCTTGATGGCACTGGTGATGTTTCTTCCAAGGAACAAATACCACATACAAAGGATAAGGAAGAGAATGAATTCATTGGCTTCATTGATTCAGAGGATCTAAGAGTTCTGGATGATGAAGAAGACTATGATGAAGAATGTGACAGTTCTTCAAACATAGAGTCCAGCTGCAGTGATGGGGATAATGAAGACCTCCAAATAGATATAGCTGAGGAGGTAATTTACTTTTAAGGCTTGAGAAGCACATAACAATATTAGATCTCTCCTGACTGTTGAATTGTTGGACCTAGAAGAGTTCCTGGTTAGTTTAATGCAGAGCAGGTACAGTGAAGTTACAAACCTCTGGAGAGGGGAAGTACTGCAGAGAAATTACTCAAAAGCTCATTATGAGGAGTGTGGACAAATGACAGTACTGTTGAAAAGTAATTTGTTCATTAGATGAATTAAAATACTTAACGAACAGAATTAAACTTCTATTGTAAAACCCTGGCCTCAGTGGAATGGGGTTCTGCTTTGTATTTAAGTAAGATATTACTTAAAGATTTAGATTTAAATAAGATTTATTTAAATAAGATCAGGATATGAATCTAGGTTTCTTTCTAAAGGACCACTGGGCATTTAGACAGAGAACAATGTGATAGAAGAACACCTTTCCCGGGTTTTGCTTTTTCTTCAAGATATGCAATTTTGTATCCTATGGGTTTGCTCAGGAGAGAATCAACTTGTAGCATTTGGACTTCAGGTAAATAGGAGTTGATCAGTATTCCAGTTGCTGGGATCTGCTTTATCAGTTAGCAGTCTTTCTTTTTTGACCTGTGTTTTTGTGTAGGGTGTTCTTGGTTTTGAGAATGCAAACATGTAAAGGTACTTGTAAATGAGGTTTGTGCAACATGGTCTTCTCGGCTTCTAGGTCTTGATTTTTGCAATGGTAACTTCATTGATCTGGGTGTGTTTAATTCCAAGTATATTCAATGCTATTCTGAAAGAGTGTATAAGACAGAATTTTAATCTCCAGGATCCCTTGAACTCTGGTGATGATATCAGTGAGCAGGACATTGCAGACTTGTTTGACACTGACAACGTGATAGTCTGTCAGTATGACAAGGTACAGTAATACACTTCTTTCTTTGTTCTTTAATCATTCTAAATGATATCTTCAGCAAATCCATGTCTGCTCTACTGTCAGTGCCTTTTGAACAAACTCTAATGCTGTAATGGCGTGTTTAAATTATGTGTTTCGCTGACAATAGGCTGACGACTTTCCTGCTGTTATGTGAAAAGAGGATAATCATAATGGACTATTAAAGGAAAAGGGAACAACAAGTCTTGTAAAATTACGATTTGTAAAGGTGCAAAAGCTTGTTTATTTCCTTAATTTTAAGGAATATCAACATCTCCATGGATGCATGTAGGCATATTCAGCCGTGAATTAAGGCTTTTAAAATGGATAACAGGAAGAGGAGTGTGTGTACTTTCTTCTACTTTTTTTTTTTTTTGTCTTTGATGTGCTTACTGAAAAATTTTCCTACCAGAATTGTGTTGTGTCTGAAAAACAAAGTAGTTGGTAAGGGCCATTTTTACCTCCGTCATTTTAATGTGTAAAATTCAACCTTATTTTGAACTCCTGAATATCAAATTAAACACTTTTAGCTATGGTATGGTTTTGGATGCTTACATACCAGTAATTGAAAAGATAAAAAAAGTGCATATTTTATTTTGAAGCAAATATGGAAAAATATGGCTGTAGTTTGAAGAGTGTGCCTTGGGTCTTTTTAAATTTTTTAAATATTTTTTCAAAAGTGACTGGTGGTCACTTTTTGTGTGTCCAACTAGGCCTGCCTTAATGGTTGTCTGTGGTTTAGGAAACAGAGAGGTGTTAAGAAAATTGTCTTTTTAAAACTGTGACAGATTGAGTGTTCCTGAAACCAGTTATTTTGAAAAGTTATAGGGATATGTGGAGAAAATGCCTCTGAAATGAAGCCATTGGTGTCTGTATTGTATTGAAAGCTACACAAAGTTTTGAAGCTTCAGAACTCAGATGTTACAGATGCTATAGGTAGTGCATACTGTTATCTAGAGCAAGTTTTGTCTGAAATAAGCTGAAAAATTGCTTGAAAAACTAAAAGAAACTACTAGGAAGGTCAGCATTGGACATGTCTTATAGGAAATTTGATATCAGATGTTATTAGTTTACAGAAGTTGGGGAAAGATGTTGGTAACTTTCTCCTTTCCAGTACAGATCTAATAAAACATGTAGACCCAGTAGAAAGGATATTAAAACAGTTATCTCTTAAATTACCTTGTAACCTGTAAGAGAAGGCTGTTGGTAAAATTGCTGTCCTGTTTCTTTTCTTTCTGGAGTTGAAAACAGACTGACGTTGAAAATTCAAGGAATTTTCTAGAAATATTTAAAATTCCTTCTTTTAATACCAAGCAAAACTTTCTGCAGTGTGGATCTTTTCCAGGCCTTTAAAAAGAAACACACTATACAAATTCTTTCTTCTTCTTTCTTTCTTTTCTCTTTTTTTTTTTTTAATGGCAAAATTTGCTTTTCAGCCAAGTTTTCATACTTTTAGCCTGATCCTAACACCTCTATGCATGCAACATTGCTTTGCCATGGGAAAAGGAAAGCATTGCATTTCAGTTAATCTGCACTTGTCTGAAAGGTGTGCTGTGTTTTGGGATTGCCCTATTACTGTTGTCTTGTCCCGCTGGTGTTGAGCTGCCATAGGTAACACTTTTTTTGGGGGGGGAGTTCTGGGAAAGGCAGTGTGGGAAGGAGTGTGATGAGATTCAAGATGTTTTTCGCTTGAGAAGGCAGGCAGTTCATTATAAACAGCTGAAATATACTGCTTCCATTGAATATTATGGACTACAAGGGTTTTAAAATAAAAACCAGATGTGTAAACCAGGTTGTGCTTATTTTTTTTAAAAAATGAATGGTCTAATGTGTGTTTGTGGGGGCATTGATTTTGATTATTATTTTTCATCAGATACAGCGAACAAAGAACAAATGGAAGTTCTACTTAAAATATGGAGTGATGTCCATTGAGAGTAAAGACCATGTTTTTTCAAAAGCCACTGGAGATGCAGAGTGGTGAAACCTCATTCCAGTATGTCCTTGAAGACTGTGGCATTATTTCCTTATAAGCCTTCTGTGAAACAACTGGACTTTCTATTGTTGTGCCACAAAAATAAACCCCCCAAAAACCCCCAAAACAACAAAACTGTGATAAAAATATGCAAAATTTGCGCTTTTAATTTGTGATGTTAATCTGTTTAGTTTGGAAACTAACCCACTGTATTGTTAGCTACTCAGCTGTCTTTGCTGTTCTTTTCTGATTATTTTATTATTTTTCCAACCAAGAAACATCATTGGAATGAGCAGCTTTAAAGTTTGAAATTTATATCTGTTTGTAATTCAAGAAAGTAAAGAAATAGTTAGTGATTGGTAAAGAAATACTTAGTGGTTATAATTAACCAACAGAATTAATTTTTTTTCTTTCCAATTCTTAAAATCTGAGGTATGACTTGAAATATAAAACGACACCATTGTTGATATTTTGTATTTCTTTTCAAAGACTTGAGTTAAAAAAAAGGCAGTATCTGTGCAAGTCTGTAAACTGTGGCTGTTTCAGCTGCACACTTCTCTCTTGGTTTTTTAGTTGCTTTTCTTTTTACTTCAGTTTAAGGATGTGCACTCTAGATGCAAGTAAGGGAAATGTTTGGGAGAGATCCTTGAGCTCTCAATATATGAGAATTATTATTGTTTATTCTATACTATCTGTGTCTACTGAGATGCAATGAATAGTGTGATGTAACATTAAAATGTGATTTATTTTCACTGCCAATGCAGTCATTTAAGTTTGCTACTGTACATTTCCACTTTGTTTTAGGACTACAGACCAGTAAGCTGTGAATGATACAAATTGTGCATAATAATAAAGTGTCATCTCATATACATTTCCAGCAGACAGCTGTTTTTGTGTTCCACAAATATAAACCTTGTCAGAGAAATGTGTACCAGCCATGCATGTGGCAGTAGCTCAGCCTGCCATGAGAACTGCATTCCTTCCAGTCCTCCATATCAACTTTTTGTTAGTTCTTCTAGAAATAGAGGTTCAAAAGGAGCTTTGGGCCCTTGTCCTTCAAAGCTGCAGCTTTTCCCTGGCTGGCTTCTCTTGCTTGTAGGCCAGTGTGGGCAATTCCATGGTAAAACCTGTGCCAGGCTTACCCAGAACAGAATGATCCTGCTCAAAGGGCAGTGCTACACTATGGCAGCCCTCCCTCCTGGCTGCTGCTCCCATGTCTGCTGGAATGAGACATTGTGAGGCTTTTTGGTTGTATCTACTCCTTGAGAGGATGCAGGGGATTTGGGAAGGGAAAGAAAAGAAATGGGAGAGTTGGAGACAATCAATATATGGAAGAAATGAGTGGAAAGGCCGCAGCCCTTTTTCATAATGGTGCAAGCCCTGGTGCTCAGGGCATAGGGCAGGAAGTAAGTTTTTAACAATTACTGAGTTTATTGCATGCTTTTTTTGGTGTATCTGCTATTCTCCAGTATCAGAGACAGGACACTGAACCAGAGCACTTGAGCCAAATGTGACATTTCTTTTGTCTTTTCTAGATGCTGCTGCTGGAATGTGAAGAATTGTGTATGCAGAGAGAGTTAAAATATTCCAGTGTGTGATTTCTTTTCCCCCATTCAGATGACTTGTAGCTGCACTGATGCTACGCTTCAGACCCATAAATGCACAAGAAATGCAGCTCTTACCACATGATAGATGCTTTTAGATTTCAGCACTCTCTCACAGGCTCTGAGGTGTTCATGCTCTGTAAATGTGCACAATATGAACTGTGGGGCCATTTCCCACATCAGAAAAGACTGGAAGCAGAGGTAGAATGGCACAGGTATCCATGGGACAGGACAGTATATGCACCATTCACTTAGCACCACACAGTCTTTGAATGTTCCTTCTGAATTTGACCTGTTTTTCCTAGTAACTATAAAATAAAGTAGCTAAAGAGCATTTACTATTTAGCTAGTCTCAAAGAAAACATTAGTAAAGACTTACAGCTTTGAATAACGCATCTACAACTAAATATACCTGAAGTCAGGAATTTTTATACTTAAAAAAAAAGTTTCTTATTGAAATGTAAGCTCTAGCCTGTGACTTGAGCAGTAATCAGTGCTTTTGATCTCAAATAGTTTATGAATTAATGTTTTTGATTGCTGCTACTTACAGTTTAGCAAACATATTACTGCAGATGTGACAGGATGAGGTGTGTAATACCAGCTATGGCCATCAAAGATACTTCAGTAAATGGCTGTCTAAAACTTTACACCAGAAAGAAGGTAAAGTAAAAATGATGAGAGAATAACAAGTGTAACTTCTATGAGAAGCTCCAGCATGAATCCAAATCTCTTTATTAAAGTGTTGCTTATTTGCTAACTTCTGTGTGTAGAAAAAATTTTAAGTATATAATTTACATTTTCTGTTTGTCAGTGGCTTTTTTTTTCCCTTAAAACATCCATTTTGTAAATGGTGTAAATTTGTAAAACTCAACTTAGAGCAGGTACAAAGAGAAAAATGCCCACAGAGACTCTCTCTGCTGCTTTGTTGTTACCTGTGGAGCACTGTAGGGCAGGTGCTATCAGTTGTTACTAATTCTAACTGATTTCCCTTCCCCGTAGTTTTCTGACGATGTTACGGAGTGGGGAGGGTGTACTGGCAAGCTCCTGTCCTGTTGAAACACAATGCAAGTAACTCAGTTATTGCTCACTTAAGATATTGTGCTGTCATCGCCTGAATCATAGGCAGGACTCTTCCATGGGACGTCAGAAGAAATGAGTCTCCAAAAATCAGTTTTGAGATGGGTGACAGAGAAGCTTTAGGCCAGGTACCTTTTTTTTAACACTAGTGTCTTTAGTTTTTATTATAGTTAAATATCCTGTGTTAGTCCTATTTGATCATTGGCTAAGCTCAGGAGCCTGGTGTGTGTAAAGAGGTGCATCATATGGGATTTGTCCTGATCGCTAAACCATGGAGTTTTAAGAATCTCCTCTCTTCTCAATCCTGCTTTGTTCCCCACCTGTGGGAACTGCTCATGAGTACAGCTGTGCTTACATCCAGAGCTTTAGTACTGATTGAAATTATGGCATTAAACTGAAGGTAAGAGTGGGTCAGAAATGTTATTTCTAATTATCACAATTATGAACTAATGATAGGCCAGTCACTAGTACAAAGAATTGCTTTCATTAATGTGAAGCAAATTTAACTTGCAGAGCAGTGTTTTGGCAACAAGAGCAGTGCTTTGGAACTCAGTTGCTGTGACAGCCTTGAATGCAGAGGACTCAGTTGAAAAGGAGAATATAAAAGGTTTAAAGTGGTTGCAATAGTACCATTTTCTTATGTATCAGACTCTGCACATAAATTAGTAATGCAGTCACAAATCTGGACCAGGCATAGCAGGATCACTTAGCATCAGGCAGTGCACAGTGAAAGAAATGAGAGATTTTAATGGGAAAACATTGTTACTAAAAGGTGACTACTCTGCTTCATCACCTGGGAATAGAATTGGACCGTGAGTGCTGAAGAGGCCCTAGTGCATTCCTGAATGCCACTGGCACTGGTGATGTCAGAGAGTGGATGGGTGAAAATAGTTCCTGAGGCTGTCCCAGGAGGGAAAACAAGGCAGCACTTCCTTGCCTGTGCAGGAAGCAGCTCTCTGCTGCTGAGAGGGAGCCTTCACAGTTTACCTGATTTGTGTGTTCACATACGATACCCTAAACAGAGTCCTGTGTGCAGCAGGGGGGGCTTTGCATCTCTTTTGATTTTCAAATCACACATGGCTGTGTATGAGTTAATAATTTAAGTAAACTACCCACGAGCTCAGACTGAGCTCTATTGTAAACTGCAAAATTGCTGGTAACAAAGGTTCAATAGATCAACTTTCCATCTTGGTGACATCTTTACAGCTTATTGCTTGAACACTCTTCTTTAACAGTGTGTAGGTGGCTGTGTAATTGGAAGTTTCTGTTGATGAAATGGAGGCATCTAGTTTAGTGCCTCTCTCTTTAAACCAACACTGCCGGCACAGTTGATAGGAATGAAAAAAGAAGCCATGAAAGGTAGCAAATAGGCTTTAAATACTCCAGGGAAGCAGATCTGGAGAAAAAAAGCCAGGTGCAATCACTGTAGTAGCTCTTAACTTCAAGAGCAACTTGACTACTCCTGGGCTTTTCTTGTGGTTCCCCAAAAAGAAAAGTTTTGCCTAATAGTCGCCTCCCACACCTATCATTACAAAGGAAGAGAAGGGAAAATACCACTTTGGACATCAGAACATTGCATAAGAATTACCGACCGGCATTTTTATTTATTATGAAATGTTCCAGATATTATAAAATAATCCCTAGTCACTAAAATAATCATAACTGGCCTTGCAAAGTGCTGCATCTCTTGGTGCTCTGGGTTAATTTTCCTTGTGAGACATCTTGTTCCGTAGTGCAGGATATGGCTTCTCTAAGGCTGACAGGAGCAGGAATGCTTGGGAGGCTTTGCTGGGTGCTGTGGCTGCACCGCCATTCTTGCAGTTGGAGTTATAAGCAGAGAAATAGTTCATCCTGTAAAGCTCTGCTCGGCTCTTGCAGCAACCAAGCTTGCTCATCAGCAGAAAGAAATCCCTCCGAAATGCTTTGGTGAAAATTGCGTAGAGAAAGGGGTTTGCGCAGGAGTTGACGGGGTAAAATAAAACCAGCAGGATCTTGGAGTTGGTCACCGTGATGAGAGGAACTTTGAAAGCAGCGGATATGGCAAAAAAGGAGATGGGGGCCATGCAGGTGAAATCCGTGAAGATCAGTATTGCCATTCTCTTGGCGACCTTGGTGTCTTTATTAGCAGCTACCAGCTCTGGGTTCTGCACAGCAATGTAAATCTTGATGTAGCAAGCACAAATGACAACGAAGGCAACGACATTCAGCACCAAGATCAGCAGAATGTAGGCTTGGGAAAGGCTTGTTTCGATATCCATGGGCAGACAGATGCTGACCTTCATGTAGCTGCTGACCCCCAAGAGAGGCAGCGCAGCTATCCCGATGGAGAAGAGCCAGCCCCCGAGCATGATGGGCACGGCGTGCCGCAGCCGCAGCTTGCGGTCCAGCTGCATGGCGTAGGTGATGGTGTGCCAGCGCTCCAGGGTGATCACCGTCAGCGTGTACACCGACAGCTCGCTGGCAAACACCGTGAAGAACCCGGCCGTGCTGCAGCCGCTGCCCGTCTGCCAGTCTATGGCGTGGTTGTAGTACTGACCGCTGGTCTGCGCGTCCACAGAGGCGATGAGCAGCAGGTACAACCCCATGCAGAAGTCGGCGAAGGAGAGGTTGCACATGAGGAAGCGAGGGACGGTGAGCTTGTAGTGGCTGGTCAGGAGAACGAGGAGCACGATGAAGTTGCCGGCGATGGCGAGGATGTTAATGAACCAGATCAGCACTCTGAGAAAGCTGTATCCCAGGATGTCTTCACAGGGATTAAAGGCATCTGGTTCTGGAGTGCATGTGAGGACTTTAGGCTGACAAAAGTCATACTCGAAGTCAAAGCCAGCCATTTCGCTGTCATCGAAAATGGTGGAGTAGCTGTAGGGAGAAATTTCTTCATCTACAGCAAACGGGTGCGTGTTCCTCTCTGCTGGCCACAGTGATGTGTTGTTGGAGTCATCTCTGTAACCATGAAAAAACCACCCCCCACAAACAGAAGTGAAGTACTTGTTACATGCAACTCGCATTCTTTTGCAAAAGACAACAGATAAGAGTTGTTTGAAAACAGTGACTTCCTCCATGTGTTCCTACAGGGTGTTTACAAACAACGAAGCCTTGTAAGGATGCTTTGTGTTTGGGAAGCAGCCTTGGAGAGCAGCAGAGGTCATAGTCCCATCCACAGAAACGCTCTCTTATACAACTTGCTTATCTGTAAGTACTTTATTGTGAGTGCTTGGTGAGGGAGCCATGGTTCTCATGCTGCCATTTGGCTGCAGCACAAGCTGCAGTAACGCTTGAGCTGATGGATTATGGGTTTGATGCAGAGAGGTTTCTCAGGCAGTTGTAGAAGCCATACCAAAATCACCTATGGATTTTAACTCTGCACCTTTGCTCCCCTTAGGAAAGGCACTTGGCAAACAAATTCCTGAGACCATGTATGGCTTGGGAGGTGCTAAAGAATTTGATGTTCTCAGTATTACAAGGCAAGAAGTAGAAGTGCATGGCTAACTAAATAATGTTGATGGCTAGGAATTTATTACATTTAGGCTGGACCAAATGACTAATGAAGAATTTTGTAGGTTTTTAAGGTAGACTTTTATAATCCCTAGGTCGTCAAGAGTGTGGTGATAAGCCTAGCAAAGAAGAAACCTTTTTAAAAGCAAACACTGTCTTTTCTGGCACTTCCCTGCCATAACAGGTGCCTATTTCCCAACTTCCCAATCATCCTGACTGTGAGTGTTTGGTTGGCAAACACTCAGTCTGCAGTGTGAGACTGGAAAAGCATCTCTATTGAGGACAACTCTTGAGGAAACTGCTAGCAAGAAGATAATTTAAATACATGCTTTAGCTTCCACATCTACCGAAGCATGTCCATGACATAATATTTCTGGAGCAGGGTCTTAACTGGGAAATGAAACTGAGCTGCTTTTTAGCTATTCCTCTGGGGCAAATAACTTCCCAAGCTTGTTATCCTAACTCTCCTCTCTGTATATGAAAAACTGCCCAATGTATTGCATTTACTTGCCTGGCTGAAACTGGAAGAGCAGGGAATATGTTTGACTCTATTAACTAACAAAAAATGATTGTGATTTTCTGAGAGGCTGTGTAAAATGTGCTGCCATGCGCAAGTTAAATTTTTGTGGGGCTTTCTTGTTTTTCTTTAGTAATAAGAACTCAGGACATTCAGATGATTTCTGCTGTGGTTCTGCAGACATTAAGCCCATGAACCATAGCCTTACTTTCATTTGCTTATTATCATGTCTGCTCAGAGAATTGCTGGGATTGGGATTTGCCAAAGCAAAAGCTTCAGGAGCCAATAGGCTGGGCAGACTATTTGACGCACAGCAGGAGTGCAACAGATACTAATCCAAAACAAGCAGACAGATAAAACCAAATGGCAAGTGTAGGACAGTCTCACCAACCAGCAAACAAGATAATGTCCAAGGAAGTAATCATCCCAATGAATCCATCATATTTCAGCTGTATTTAGCTGTTGGAATTTTGTGCCCATAACCTTGTTTCTTCTAGACTTCACAATGCTTTGACGCCACGTCAGGGCTGCTAAGAAGTCCCAAGGTCTCCCATTTAGCTGTAGAGGGACGAATAAAAGCAAATCCTAGAACTTCTCCCTTAAAAGCTGGCTTAGAGCCTGTGTCATCCAGCACAGCCAACACAACAGTTTTGATATTAGCCTTTCTCATTGTCACACTGAACACTGTCAAACAAAACTGTGATGATATGAAAAGATGTGTTTAGACGAAGTAAACCACCGGCATTGGGTCATCACACTTCTAACTCAGGGACTCCATTCTACCATGGAAAATTACTGATATGTGGATTTCTAATCATCCTTTCCATAGGCAAAAAAAAAAATAAAAAAATAACAATAGCAGCTCTTTGAATCACACCAACAACTGCAATTATTTTGGGGAGTGGAAGGTCTCCACGTACGCCATTAACTTCTGTAAATATTTAATCATTGTTTCAAAAGCCTTTCAAGAATTCAGAAGACAAAATGGAGTGAGTAAAGCTCATGAGATCATGAGGGTTTTATTCCTCTTTCCTTTTGAACATCCAAATCTTGGTTTAATGATAGTAAAATTACCACTGTTGCAACTTGTAGGGGTGACTGAATTGGCAGGCAAAGACATGCTTTGTGAGAAAACACATGAACAGCAGAAAGGGGAGGAGGTCTGTATTTGCTTACTTCCATCATCTCTATGCAGAGAGGTACTTACAGCATTTCATCAGTCAGTTTCCTCATGGTGCTTTCACACTCTTTCGAGAAGTTGTCAAAAATGGAAAGCAACAAATTCTGTCTGAAAGAAGGATAAAAAGAAAGTTAAGTTTCAGCCTGGATTTTGGCCAAAGCCTTGTCTTCTCTGCAGAGTGGTCTTCACAGACATGCAAGGTAAGCCAGAGCTGGCCTCATGGCAGTACGAATGTTCCTGTAGACACCTGGAAGTGGGAAGGAGAAGGCTTCAAATACTGTGAAAATAGGCAGGAGCTCATGGGGGGTGTAAGGATGGTCTTTCAGCTTGGTTTCTCTACGAGTATAAATGGAAATGGTTTTGTCTCACCTCATTGCTGATGCCCCTGGTAGGGGAGCAGCCATTTCCTGATTTACATGGGGTTTTCCCCCCAACAATTTACTAAGAAAATAGTCACCTAATATGAGAAAGTGACTTACTAAAGCAGCCGTGTTTTTATAGACCATGTTCATGATGCAAAGGCAAGCACCCAAAAATTAATATAGTATCAGAAATGTAGTTATCTTTATCAGAATGAATACTTTTTTTCTCTCCCAGAGTTGCTCCTTCATTTAACAAACTCAGAGGTGATCTGTGACAGAATCAGTTCAGTAGCAATGGAAACCCTTGACAGTAGAATCTTTGTTCTCTTCTTGCAGCATCAAGAACCCCTTAGTAAAACGAGGTAGGCAGAGAAAGCATAGCATCATCCCTAATTTTACCCTAGAGACCTGAAATCTAGTCTTGCCTTTCCAGGACATCCCTGAAGTGAAGGCACATGAGCGACACGGATCAGGCCTCTCACAGCTGCCTGCTCAGCATGTCTTTTCTGTGGCCTTCATTTGAGACAGACGAGAAGCAAGGCACCTTCATGGCTCAAGCTCAACTCGTCTGGGGTTGCTTTGGCTGCCTAAAGCCACCTGAGGGTTGGTTCCTTTGAAACATAAATGCCCAAAAATGAGCTCCAGTTGTCTCGGATTAACTGCCCCAAGTCAGTGGATGCAAATCTCTCCTTGTGCCGCAGTTTCCAGTTGTGGGGAGAACAATGCTGACTATTACCTGAAATGGTTGGAACTAAACTGAATAACCTCTTTCTGCTGGCTTGTGGCAGGCCCTAATTTCGGTGGGTAATTGAGTTTGCCCTTTCTACTCTGTCATCATATCACCTGTATTAATTAAGCTATACAGCTAAAGGCTACAGGGGTTTCTTTTTTTTTATTTTATTAGGGCAACGTGCTATTGATAAAGATCTGTCTTCTGTGTGCCGGTAGGTTTCTAATTGAGATACCAAGAAAAATATAAGCTTTAAGCAAACTTAGAATAATGTTTCTGCTGGTAGATCCAGGGCACAGGATGGGATCCATTTCTGCTCTAAAATAAATGGACATAATTTGCCTGGCCTTAGCAGAGATTTGCTGTTTCCTGCAAGGCCTTGCAATGTACCACAGCTTCTCTGTAACTGGAATAAAGATAATCAAACCTTGTGAGCTGACTAAAGCTGAACTGCCATTCTGGAGCTTCTGAAGCGCCACAGTACAATAATGTGCTCTTTGGACTTACTTTTCTGTCCTCAGGTTTCGAAAAGCACAGCAGTGGCTGGGATATGTTAGGACAGCTTCCAGAAGACTGCTGAATTTTTCCAGTGGTGGGAGCCTCTTTAATGAGTAAGATGACGTTGCATTTAGGACCTGAATGGCCTCGAGCCCATAACTAGGCAGGGACTCCAGCGCTGTTGAAGAAATATCCCTGTGAAACAAGGAGAGCATTTGCTTTTCTTTTCATCCCTACAAAAATACCACCAAAGCATCACGGCAGGTAACAGCAACTGGTTTTTTCACAAAGGTTTAGATCTACAAAGCCGCTTCAGCACCTGATGCCCAGCTCAGAAACACGGTCTGTCAAACTACAGAGCAGCAGGGTAAGAGCATCCCTGTGGCTCAGCAGCTGCAGCGAGGCAAGGAGCTCCCTTTGTCCTGGGGAACCTGAAACCCACCACTCCAGGGGCTGTGCCCTGACCCCTCTGTGTGAAATCCATGCGTGGAGTGAGGGATGCCTCCTTAAGCCAGAGACAGGGAGAGAAGAAGGTGGGCAAAAGTGACTCTCCAGCTAGCTAACAGGTAGAACACCCACCTGGCTCTCTGTTTGGCTCTGAAGGGCTGTTCTAGGTGCTTTAATTAAATGGTTGTTAATTAAAAGCCCAAAAGAGTCCATCATTCTTGCCAATACAAACTAAAGCTTTTGGCTTAGAGTACCCACAGAGGGGCTGCTGTGTGAAGAAAGTCCATCAGTGTGATTAAGGATTTTCAGTCAGGCCATTAAACATAGGAGAAAAGGCCTCCAGTTGTGAAAGTGATATTAGTAATGCCATGTGCCATAAAGCACCAATAAAATGAACAAAAAGGCATGTGCAGCACAGAGTGCTATTTACAGAACCATACTGTGTTTTACTGCATGGAGTGACAACAACCAGGGCAGCCCTCCAGTAAGTGCTTGATTAATAAATCATGAGGATGATAATAACGAGTTTTATTCAGCACGAGCTTACAGCGTGCAATCAGCTGGTTCACTTTTATAAACAAATTCTAAACCAGCACATATTGCCCAAACATATCCACCCTACCAAAGCACAAGTTAGTTTGCAATGTCAGAATACAAGACACAGGAACAGGATCAGGAGGATCTGACACAAATAAAGCAAAAGCCAAAATATCTAAGAGGTGGAGGTCAATGCCAACACTAGAACTGGCTGATAAGTGTTTGCCATGGTGCAAACTCATTTCACCCTGTAGTTTCATGGCATCTCATGGACATGTTTCCACTTTATACACAGAAGGTAAGAGATCAAATCTCCCTTCAGACTCAAACCTGTGTTTGCTGTGGTGACACAGCTCTGGTGGCACAGTGCTGTTCCCATAGGACACTCAGGTGATGGAGCTGTGGATACTTACAGGACATCTGGCCCTGTGGCCCCTTTCAGGGCATCATTGTGTATCCTCCTGAGGTTCTTATTGTCCTTCAGGATCCTGTGGAAGCAAAAATGAACTCTCTTTACCTCTGTATTTTAGAAATCACATTTTGTTTCTTCTTCACGCCTGTTTCAAGTCTTTCTCCCACCGCAGTGGTGGTTGTTGCACTGCCTGGCTGGGGAGTGCTTGCATTTCTCTCGTGACCCTCCGATGCCATCAGATCATTATCATCTACACTTAAATCTGATAAATTCCAAATTCTTCTGACTTACACCTGGAACAACCAGGCTGGTTCTTTCACTACAGTGGCAAATGTACATTTTGCCTAAGCCAAGAGACTAGTCCCCCAGAGTGTGACAGGGATTAAAAAACTACTGATGTTTCCAGACATAAATGATATATTCCTTAGTTTGGGCTACTGTTTCAAGTTTTAAACTAAGTTATGAAATCATGTTTAGAATTATGAGCTTTTCTCACAAAAGAAATTACTTACTATAAAATCTTACTATTTTAATGGATAATGTTTCAGGAAAAGCAGTAAAAGCTGCAGGAGTAATGACTGAGTCACAATGACACTGAAAGATGCAGTTTTCTCATGAGTACTGGGACCTACAAGACACAGTCAGTTAATCTGTAGGAAGAGCCTTTGACTCTATTTAAATTGTTATTTACTGTTCAAATTACTGAGGAGGGAAAGCATACTCACAGTTGACTCAGCTTTGTCCCGTTGAAGGCATGGCTGTGGATATCTTCAAATCCATTTTTATACAATTTTCTGGAGATTAAAAAAACACAAGGGAAAAAGATTTGGAAAAGTTGAGATTATGTTATGTACTACAAGATTCAAACCTTGATGCTGCATTTATTTTAATGATTAGAGGGTCTGCTTATAAAGAATGAAGGCAACTACAGCTCTTAAATTATGAAAGATGCAATTTAAATTTCCTAAGCACCTCTCTGTTCAGCTGCCGAAGTGTGGGGATCACCTGACTCCATCTGATAGAAGGGATCTACCTCAGCACAATGCTGAAATTAGTGATAGCCTTAAAAACCATGACAATATGTAGGATCAATTACCCAATCCGCAAGAAACATTTACTGCTGGAAAAGCTAAATTAGCTGTTTGCAGTGCAAAATATGACAGCAGGGTGACTTTACACCTCCACAGATTACTTGTGTTTCACCAGACCGTGCTGTAACAAGAGGAATTACTTCAGTTAATTACAGCTAACCACATGGGGTGGAGTTAACACGTAGCTCTACAATTAGGAAGCTGCTGATAAGATAATTCCTTTCTTCTTGTGGTGAGCTCCCTGTCACAAAAGGATGGGAGAAAAATGAGTGTTGGCTGTTTCCTGACTTAGACTCCCTCCCATTTAACACACTTTAGGGTTACAGTAAAGACTTTAAGCACCTTTCTCCATCTCTTTTATGTTCATTTTCTTGCACCATTAGCAGAATCATAATTTTGCTGAAGTTATTTTGAGAACTTGTTGGGAGGAAAGAGGCTCATAAGATGAAATGATGCACTAATCTAAGCCATTGCTCCTCTTTAGCATCGTGTAGGAGTAGCATTCAGTCACATTTATGCCCAGTTCTTCTCTCGTTTCCAGAAGGTATTGGTCAACACATAAAACCTGTGTTAAAACTACTGTCCTGCTGGCACATCAACTTGATGAAGAGTCCATGAGCTGCAGTTTTGTGCAGGGCTCACGCTGGAGGTGTACTGGAGCCTGGAACCCAAAGGTGTAC
This sequence comes from Origma solitaria, assembly GCA_013397895.1. Classification (NCBI taxonomy): domain Eukaryota; kingdom Metazoa; phylum Chordata; class Aves; order Passeriformes; family Acanthizidae; genus Origma; species Origma solitaria. The sequence goes on along the minus strand of VZRL01003051.1, from coordinate 2,819,630 downwards.
TGGGCTCCCCTGGGCTTTGAGGCTACAACACCAAGCAGGTGGCCTGCTGCTGCCTCTGTGGCTCAGAGGGTCCTTCCTTGGGAGACCCAAATCTTGGCCACATCCTGCTCAGAGGCTCAGCTTGTGATTTTTCCTCTTCCAGCATAACTTTGTGGAAATTTTTGTGAAGAAAAGTGAGCTGTGACATCCATACACAGTTCTTGCTGCACTGGCAGAGGACACCTCGCCTTGGCTTTCTGCATTCCTCAGGTGGGGCATCTCACAGCATCAAACCCACCCATCTCACAGAGGGCTGAAGCAATGAATCCACAGCTGGCTAAGAGGAAAGTCTTGGGTGTGGAGACTTATAGCGATCTTATAGGTATGTAAGCTGAAGCAAAAGAAATCAGGGTAATAAGCAGCATCTGTAGTTTGTGCCAATTTCTTCGGTGTCTCCATCCCTTCTCTTCAGAGGGATCCTGTGCAGCTGAAGCTCAGCTTTCTCAGACTGCTTGGCCCCTGAAAGCACTGTTTCAAGAAACTGCATCCCTGAGGTAAGAACAAAAACTGGCCTCCAGTACAACTTTTGTAGTTTATATCCTGGTGATGGTACTTGTAAAACCAACATTGCATGGAAGCTGAAGGTTTAGTTCCCTCGTCCTATTTTCTTTCCTAAGTGAAGTTATCTTTTGGATAAAACTCTGCTCTTCATCTTGAAGAACATCCCTATGTTTCTTAAGCATTTCAAATTCAACTCACAATGCAGATATATATTTTATGGGGCTTAATGTCAAGGTTTTCATGAAGCCAACCCACTTCCCTCAAGCAGAAGTGTTATCCTCACAGAAGGAACTGGAGCTAGGACTATTTTACTCACAGTGTCAGTGATTCATTGTTCATCCCTTGGAAAGCATTTTGTGGTATAATTGTCATACGCAAGTTATCACAGAGTTCCCTTTGGAAGGAAAAAAAAGGTATTTTTGTCAGTGCTTCAGGAACAAGATGGAAAACACTCATAGCTAGGTTAGGCTGGGTTTCTACTTACAAAATAAAATGAGCTTCCAGTGAGAAGATCTGTGTCAGGTCTGGAAATTGTCTTATTCCAGTGTTACAAATGCTCCTAGAGAAAAACATAATTCCTGTTTATAGAAAAAAATATTACCAGAGTGGGCGCATCAAGAAACCGACTTGGAAGGTTCAAGTCTAACAGTGCTTTAAAAGGTGACTGAGAAATACAATTTTTAAATAGGCTCCAAAGGTGTTTATATGGCCTGTAAAAACCAAGTTTTGTAGAATTCTCAAGCAGTGTCCTAGAGGAGCAGGGTATGTTCTCACTACATTAAGCACGAGGGAGAGATTTTAGTTACCCCTTCTGTTTACTACCCTGTTAGTCTGAATGCTTTATTCTAGAAATAAGTACTTACCAGAACTGCTTTTCAGACTTCTGTTTTGTCCATCACTGCCCTGCCCTTGTCTATTGAGAAACCTCACTATTGGTTAATCTATATTAACATTATTGAAAAAAATGCACGTACTTCTAGTTTACAGAAATGCATGAAAAACCTTTTCCCTTAGACTCCTTGATTTGACTTGTCTACTTCTTTAGAGAAAATAAATAAAGCAAACAGAAAAGGAATAGAATGCTTTCTTACAAGTATTTTAGCCTTGGAAGATTTCTGAACGCTCCGTCCTCAATGTGCAACAGATTTTTTGTGTTCAGGATTAATCTGTAATGAAGGAAGAATATTTCAGTATTATAATTGTTATGGATTTGGGAGGGTCAAGAGTTTTGCTTGTGACTTTCCTTCTCAGAAAACAGTCTGCAAATCTGCTGCTGAGTGCTTCTTGAAGCACTGTCAGTAATAAAAAAAAGCCTGCAATTTTTAGGCAGCCAACGAAAGATAACCTGAATTCTCATGGCTCACTGAGATGATCTGGTTTGGATATCCTAGTCACTGGTGGGAGTTAGCATTTTGGGCTTGGATGTGGGGCTCTGTGTGTGTGTGTGTACCAGGTCCTTGCCCCACAATCAGATCCCTTCAAATCATCCCTCGTTTCCATTACATTACTGATGCTCTTCCTAGTGAGGAAAGGTGGTTCCTGAGATAGTGAGGAAAGGTGGTTCCTGAGATAGTTCAACATCTTAAGAGCACCATGGACTTCCTCAGAGCAGTGGTTGGTAGGAGTGGATCAGCAGAAACTGGGAGAGAAGTGTGTGAGAAGTCCTGTTAGCTAGTGGTCACCCAAAAAAGAGGCAGATCTCTTACCCAAGGAGCACTTTCTGCAGCTAAACTATTTGCTAAACCTCTGTGTCTGCCCTAAAGGCCAGTAAGTGTAGCCCAGCTCTCTCCCCATGCACGACTTTAAAAATACAGAGGTTTTAACACGTGAAATGGCAAGAAAAGTTGAAATTCAAGAATGCCATTGAACACACCTACCATGATCATCCACTGAATGTGGACTTGAGTGCAGCTTGGGAGGGACATCAAGCCCTTGCAATGTGAGTCCTGCACAGCACTCAAGATTCAAGGAGGTTTTCTTGCCAGCTTCCTGTAGCTCTTTAATGGTCTTTCTTAGCTTTTGGGTTTTGGAACACAGGCATAAGACAAGCTATTCATAAACTGTAGGTGAATGCATGGGGTCAAAATTTTTGTTCCTTTCCTAAGCCCACCATTGATTCTCATGGAAGCTGGACTCAATCAGAGGTTGACAAATCTGTATCCCTTGCTTATGTAACTGGCTTCAGTGATGTTCACATATTAAAAAAAAGATGGATTTGTCCTCACTCTGTTGCACAATTTTAAGCCACTCTCTGGTCATGCTGTGCGAAAAAGGCAGTAATGAGATATTGAATCAGATTTATAGTTTCCAATTTCACTAAATATTTCAGAGCATTCTCCTAGTCATTGCTTTTAACTCTCTCTCTCAGATGCCAGTGCTATGCAGGTCAAGTTTAAAATCAGTGCGTGTTCTGTTTGAGTAATATTTTAGTGCTCCACAGAAGAGCTATGCATACTAAGCAGCTGTATTTAAATACTGCAGGGCTTTGAAAACGGCGTCTTCAAAAAGAAAGATTTTTTTCATCTGTTGTCATCTGGAATTATTTCCACACTTAAAAAGCTTGACAATGCCAGCAGAAGCAGACACAAAGCTCCACTCCTGCCTGTGAGCTCACTGAAGGCAGTGGGACTCTGTGCAGGGATGTCTTTGCCTGAGTTAGATCTCCAAGGCCAGGCCTTACAGGGGGCTCACTATTTAATACGGTACTTTAGAGAGAAATGTTTCTCATCACAGATCTCAGTCAAAGCCAACCAAAGTAACAGAGACAGATTTGGTCCAAGAATACTTCTCTGCAGACTGTTTACTCCTTGATGATCCGAAACCACAATATGGATGCCTTTTTTTAAACTGATGCTCACATTTCAGACAAGGTGGGAAGGCCGTCAAAGGCGCTCGCTTCTATTCTCTCCAGGGAGTCGCTCTGAGAGATTTCACTACAGTGAAAACAGAAGACACAAACCAACACATTACCACAGGAGACACCAGCAATTGGCTTTCCACTTTGTATTTCCTTCTTTCATGCACACGTTTAACCCCTTCTACCCATCTTGTCCATGCCTCACCTCAGACGCCCATGCCTGTGGGGTTTGAGAGAGGGCCAGCCCTTTGCTGTCTTGGCAAAAGGGGAAGCCAGTCCTTTGGAGTAAATATCTCTGAAACAGCCAATCTCCATTTGCTCAGTAAATTGCAGGTGAGGTAGAGACCAAGGGCCAGAACTAATGCGAACAGAGTGAGCCCAAGCCTTGTGAGCCTTCTGCTCCCTCCCATTGTTAGCTCTGCTTAATGAATTTATTTGCTGGCTAAGGACATGGATAATGTTCACGGTGCTTCATATGCTGTTATCAGGTCAGAATTATGGTCATCTGATCCACAGATGTAGAAATACACAGATATGGATTCAGCACACTTTATGAACTTTTTTTGGATTTAAATGCCATTTTCATTACATTCATGCAAGACTGAAAGGAAGTGGCTCTTTTTCATCATTACACCAACACATGTGGCTGCTTTTGTAGGCACTCCTGGACTGTGATGTAGAGATGCTCTTATTCCACGTGTATTCAAGATTAACCAATACTGACATAAAAAAAGATATCCACTTATTACATGTTTGTTAAATGCTTTTTAGATTAAGATTTATGAGGCTGTGCAAAATTGAGTCCTGAAAGTAAATAGTATACATTGATGCATGTATAAGGGAAAGATCTTCAAAACAGTGTTTTTCTTAACAGAATTGACTAGAAGGGCACACAAACTAAATCAGAGATCATACACTGTGAAGACAAAATATTTTTCAAACAACTGGAATTCATCTACTCAGTCAGAGTCAGTATTGTCACAGTCCTAAGTGTTAGCTTAATTCAATTACAGTTATGAGAAAACAACTCCTATTGGTGTTGATTTAATGCCCCTTAGACCAGAATAAATTCTGTATTTCATTTGCAATGTCAAAGGGGGATGCACACTAGAAATCACACAGTTAACATGTATGTGTGTCTTGCAGAAATATTAAGGATTTTTTTCATCATCGTAATTCAGTCAGAATGTTATTTTTGGTATAGCACTAGTTACTTATAAATGAAAGATGGATGTAGAATAAGTGGCCTGCTGGGCACCTGATCCTCAGAGATTCACAGGCTGGGAGGGATCAGTGCCTGCTCACAGAACTGGAAGATTCAGGTTTAGGGTCTGCAACACCATTCTTCCATGGGATCCTCCCTGTCAGCCACAGTTTTTCCATTTACATATGTTGGAATGACTTATGGCATGAGAATAACTTATCATCTGATTTTCAGAGAGTAATGTGTTGCCAAATAGCTGATGTAGAGATCTATAATTTTAAAATATGCATTTTTCAAAGTAGCATGAAATCTCAATAAAATTATGAAGTGTTCTACAAACTAACTTCAGAAAAATACATCGATTTCTACACTGTTAATTTGGAGAGATTCATTAAAAGCACACAAAGAGATCAATTAAATTCTCATTATGGAAGGGAAAATGTCCATGAAAAGACCCATTCTCTATGGAGAATATGACATGTGTACAGTTTGAGAAAGTGTAGCCTCAAGTCATACAGGTAGGAGAAATTCTGTAGATTTCAGTTGGTCTCCCATGTGAAAATGATTAAGTCCTCATTAAACATTCAGATGCAAGTGAATGCAAGAATACAGCACCACTGGATTCTACTGTAATACTGTATTGCAGTTGACTGTGTGCAGCAGAGAAGAACAAAATGTGCACCTTGGAAAGAAAGCAGCATCTTTGTGCTGCTGCTTAGGTTCTGGGGGAGGTCATTCCCCTGCTCTTCACTGCACTGCAGTGTCATCAACTTTGTCCTTTAGAGGCCACTCAATGCAGACAAAATAAGAAATAATAAATAATGGAGACTCAAGCATGCCATCTTTCAGCTGGAATAACAACAGAGATGAGGGCAAGAGGGGTAAGGCGAGCCTTATGGTCTGAATCCTTGATGGAATATAGGTACAAAGCCAAGGGTCAGGAAGCAAGGAAGGCCCAGTGTGCAAAATTACAGCACTTGCAAACTGAGAGATCAAAGAAAGGGCTCAGTCCTACTGATCCCCTGCCAAGCTTATCTCTCAGTGCAAAATGCTGAAGAAATATCTTATTTGGGTCTTCTATAAATGTATAATCACAGAACGCGATGGCTGCCATTGCAGTGATAATGTTTGATGATAGAAATCTATCTCCTCTGCTAATCAAATGCTCCTCTCATCAGTTATTAAGCTGTACTCAGTTCTCTCTCGCATGATTAATATTTCATTATTTGATCTGTTAAAATCACACATTTTCAAGGGATCTTTTATATACTGTGTATATGAAAAGGAATGCTATGTTTATCCTTCCCTTGTGGTTTTATTTCATCAATAGTGTGTATTAGCCACACATCTTTATAAAAGGATGATTTTTGTAAGAAATTAAGGGAAAGCCTATGGAAAATATTGACAACTTACATGATGAAGGCATCTCGAAGTCCTTCAAATGCATGGGATGGGATTACTTTTACAGGGAGATGAGTAAATGATCTGAAAAAGAAGAGAGGGAGGAAATGGTTGTAAGGCATGGGATTTCCTTGTTTGTAATTGTATCATTATGGTAGGGAGAAAAACCAATAAAGCCACTTTATTTTTCCTGCAGTTCTCTGTACCTCTGAGGCCTGATCCATTTGCCACTGATCTCAGTTAAATGGAATTCAAAAGATATTGGGTCAGTTCCTCAATAGAATAAATTTGAGAGCAATCACCATCAAATCAATAATAATCATAACCTATTAAATAAATTCATAGCCTGATGAAAGTAGGCTGCTACATTCACAGTCAAAGGAAGCTATGGGCTACTTAAAGTTAGATCCTCAGAAGTGACTTTCATGTAAAGTTTTCTCTATAAAATGGTATCTTTGTGTTCACTGCACCACGTTCTCCTCCCAGCAATATCCCTGTAATGTTGCAGTGTGGCATCCTGAATTCAATGGCAATGTTCTGAATGTGCACAAAGTGTAGAAAAACTTCAAATCAGGCTGATATAATGGATCTTTAAAAAAAAAAAAATTGCATCAGTGTGATTAGTTGATTCAAAGCAAGGTGTATATTCTCCCTTTTAATTTTTTAATTTCTTTGACTGAGAAGTTAACAGTGATGTGGGAGACAGAGTCACATTTTACCATTCTCCTCATCTAAACCACAGTGCTTTTACCAGCCAATTTATCTACCCATGACCACACTCTCCCTGATAATGGCCAAAGGAAAATATTGAACATATTTAGCATATTTCAAAATGTTATCTCTGTGAAAACAGACAATTGCTCCATTTTGCTTTAGAATTACAAATATCTAGTCAGAGACACTTGTTTCTCATCCTTAAACCCCGCTCAAGGCTTTTTGACTGAAATGCTTCTGTGCTATTCACTTAAAGTGCTTTTTCTTTTTTCCTTTGTTATCATAAGCCTTTATATGAAGAAATATGTTTATGATTGTCAATGTCCATGTTAGGTGTTTACCAAGTTTATATAGATAAAAATATATATGTGTATATAATATATATAAAGACATAAATTTTTATTTATATATATTATAAATAAAAATAAATAAACTAAAAATATATAAAAATATGTCTCACCGACACATTATAATGGCAGGCTGTCACACATACTATGTCTAGGGCTTACAAATCTGGATGTACTAAGGAACTTGGAAGTCACTTCCTAGGAATTCACTGTTCCAAACAGTGACTGGGGGCAAATAATTTAGGTCCTTTGCACCTTGTCTCCCTGTCAGTAAGCTGGGAATAACAATGCTTCCCTACCTAACAAGAGTGATATAAAGATGTTTATGTTTGTCATGCCATTGTGGTTGGGTCACACCTGTCTCTAGATTGATGCTGGTATGTTTTGCTGTGTGTGAGGTTTGGTTAAATCAGAAATCAAACTAAGTCATGCAGCTTCAACAATGTATTTTCACCTGAGGCTTAGAGACAGGTAGAAGCAATCTGCAGTAGGTTTGAACACTCTGAGCCAAAAGGAAAAGACCTTCAGGAAGAAGCAAAGAGTAGGAGCTGAGAAATTCCTGTTCCATAACCATGTAACTGCACCATCAGCTCAGACTGCTTGGAAAACAAAGCATAGCTTTTGTGAAACTGCTTGCAAAAGAGATAATTTAGAAAGGAAGTAGAAATGTGACTGAAAGTGCAAAAAATCAAACAAAGCCTTGTCTTTAAATTACAACAGCCCATGAGTGTACTCCCTTCCTGTGACATGCTGGTTGCAATGGTGCGTGGCTTGGAGTGAGAGGTGATGATCTAAGGTCCCTTCCAACCCAAACCATTCTATGATCCTATGAGTATTTACTGACCAGCCCCATCTCTCTCCACCTGTCTCTTAAGGAGAAGTGCTCCAGCTCAATGATCATCTTTGTGGCGCTCTCTGTACTCGCTGCAGCAGGTCAGCATCCTTCTTACGCTGGAAGCCCCTGAGCTGGGGTGAGAACCACCCCCAGGTGGGTTCTTACAAGAGCAGAAGGGGAGAATCCCCTCCCTCACCCTGCTGGCCATGCTGCTTTGGATGGAGCCCAGGACACCGTGGGCTTTTTGGGCTGTGAGCACACACTGATGGCTCATGTCCAACCTCCCATCCACCAGCACCCCCAAGCCCTTCTCAGAGCTGCTCTCATTCCATTGCCTGCCCAGCCTGCGTTTGTGCTTGGGATTGTCCCAGCCCACGTGCAGGACCTTGTACTTGTCCTTGCTGAGCTCCATGAGGTTTGCACGGCCCCAAGGCCTCGAGCCTCTCCCACCTCTCAAGGTCCCTCCCCTCCAGCATGTCAATCCCACCGTGCAGCTCGGTGTCATCCCCAAACCTGCTGAGGGTGTGCTCTGTCCCACCCTACAACGCTGCTGACAAAGATGTAAATCAGGGCCGGTCCCAGATGAGCCCTGAGGAATGTCCCTTGTCACTGCTCTCCACTCAGACATCGAGCCACTGACAACTCTGAGTGCAGCCACCCAGACAATTCCTTATCTGCCCCGTGGCCCACCCGTCAAACCCATCTCTCTCCAATTCAAACACAAGGATCTCATGCGGGACAGCATCAAATATTTTGCACAAGCCCAGGTAGATGACATCAGTGTTTTTTTCTCATCCACCACTGCTGTAACCCCCTCCTAGAAGGCCACGCAATTTGTCAGGCATAAGATTTGCCCTTAATGAAGCCACACTGGCTGTCACCAATCACCTCTTTAGTTTCCATGCACCTTAGCATGGGTTGCAGGAGGATCTGCTCCAGGATCTTGCCAGGCATGAAAGTGAGACTGAGTGGCATGTATTTCTTTGGGTTTTCCTTATTTCCCTTCATAAAAATGGGGGTTATGTCTCCCCTTTTCTTAATTCCATCAGGGCTTTAGCTTTCCTAACCTGATTCCTGGCTGCTCAGCTTCTCTGCATTCTCCCAGGCTACCTGTCCCTGCTTCCGCCTTCTGCAGGCTTCTTTTTGTGTTTGAGTTTGTCCACGAGTTCCTTGTTCATCCATGCAGGCCTCCCGGTGCTTTGCCTGACTTCCTCTTTGTTGGGATGCATCACTCCTGAGCTTGGAGCTGATCTTTGAATATGAACCAGCTTTCTTGGGTCCCTTTTCCCTCCAGGGCTTTATCCCATGGGACTCTGCCAAGCATGTCCCCAAAGAGGCCAAAGCCTGCTCTGCTGAAATCCAGGGAAATGAGCTTGTTGTGCACCATCCTCGCTGCCCTGAGGACCTCAAACTCCTTCATTTACGGTCCCAGCAGCCGAGGCTGCCCTTGAGCTTCACATTCCTCACCAGGCCCTCCTTCTTGGTGAGAACACAGCCTGCACCTCTCCTCCTTGGCTCCTCTATCATTTGGGGATAGAAGTTATCATCAACAGATTCCAGGAACCTCTTGGATTGCTTATGTCCTGCTGTGGTTGAAGGCCCCCCTGGGGACGAGGAATTGTGAATATGAGGCTGTTCCTCTCTGTCTATAGATGTCTCATCAGCTCAGTCTTCCTGGTGGGGTGGCCTGTTCGGATTTCTTTCAGGCAGCACTCACATTGTGTGATACTCAGATATGGCCATTCAGCTGAGGAAGCTTTTGACAAAAAGTGGTTTTACAAAGCTACAAAGCTTTTATACATCTAACTTGCCCTCACTGCTGGCCTGGCTTCTGTAGCTCCTGAAAGGAGGGATGCACCTGTCTTTAACATAAGTTACCTGCACTGTTTTGAAAGGCTATCGTTAAAGGAAAAGCTTTTGCACTTGAAAGAAAACCTGTAATGTTTCTTTCATATTTAATGCATCACAACTTGTATACTTATATTCACTGCTGTCATTCAGCGCTGACAATGCTGCAGCTCCACAGAATCACAGGACTTTTCATCCTTGGAAAGAGACAGAAGGAAGTGGAGAGCCACCCTTCCTGGCATTCAGCAGCCCTTGGCATTTCTGTATATTATCAAGCTTGTTTTTCAAGGTACATAATTCTAGGCAGTAAGGTTTGAAATGGCCAAGCTAAATATATTTAAGGCTATCCGGGAGAACTGGGAAAGACAGGAACTGCCACCACATAGACTCTAGCCTTTGAGAGCTCTGGATGCCCCAAGAACTCAGGACCACTTGCAGTCCTTTTGAGGAGTCAAAGCCCAAGCCCTCTCACACCACTGGAGGAAATCTCTGCATTTCAGAATTGGCCTCTTGCAAAATCTGTTTAGTTGAACTGATAAATCATAATGATAATACAAAAAGCACAGGCCAATAGCAATAGGTACGGATGTGTAGCTGGGTTGGTTGTTATATTTTAATATGTCTATTTTATAGGGTTACTTGTATTTTTAAATGCCCAAAAGGTGAATGCATAAGGCAGACTCTTTTTGGCAAAGATTTTATTCTGTGGCATCCTTAAACCTGGGAGGACTGGGGAAATTAATTGAAACTACAGCTGAAAACCCACTATTTTCTTGGGATTTTTATCAGCTTCTGGAGAGAAATGTAAAGGGCTGCCATTGATTTTCAAAGCCATGTATATTGGATATTACCTTCCTGGATTAGGAACTGTGACGCACCCAAAGAACACCTTCCACTAGGGAATGATGGGTGATATCATCTCCTATGGAAGACATTTTGGCCCTGAAACTGAATTCTTTTAACAATCCCAAAGAGCCAAATATGCCCCCAGTGAAGACATGGTAGAACTGTCTACTTCTCCAGGCTTTTGCCACAAAGTTTTGTATTTGATATCTTGTAATTTGGTGCCTAATCTATGCACACAGGGGCACATGTTCAGGTACAGCAAAGTGAACCTCACTATGAAATGATGGTTTTGAAGGGGCAAAAAGATCTTGAGTTATTCAGTGCCCAATGCTGTACAGCTGGAGCTGGGTGCCTATCCAACTAGACTTTGCTTAAAACTCCAAAAGTACATATGAAACTTCAAAAGAAGGAAAATCATGTTTTGTTTCAAAATATAATGGTGTATTAAAGATTGTTCTGCTGAGACTAAGAGGACATATAGCCAGAGTTCATGCAAAAGTGTCTGAATAATGGAGGTACTATAGTGTTTGTGTAATGTCCAAACTAAAAACAGGAGCTTGAGAAAAATATGGTCAATCCAGGACAGTATAAACCCCATAATCCTGCAACCTGTCAGAAGTCTAATAATTTTGAAAACTTTTCTCAGCAATAATGTGACATGGCAAGGATAACTCTGGTAAAGAAAAATGGATGAAATTTCCCTACGGGATATATACTAGAGATATAACAAAGTATCAAAAGTATATTTGCAAGCACAGGTCACTACAGCATCAGATTTTACTCAGATATAGCTGGAGTTACATATTGGAGCTTTTTTTTCTTGGCTGACCATACAATTAAGAAGGATTTTTCTGAGGTCAGGTTTCTGTGTTACAGTGGCATTGATGGAAGGACATGGGCACCTGACAAACTGTGCTGGAACAACCTAAACCAGCATTTTCCCCCCAAAATATTAGTGCACTTGCAAGCACCACGCTGCGATTCCCCTGGTGCACACAGGTACAGATGTGGCTATGAGGGGATAAAATCAACATTCTTTGGCTTTGTCTCTCATACACAGAGCTGTCTGCGGGGGGAGAGAGCTGGGAAGATTGGTAAGATATGGAAAGAGAGACTGTCAGTACTAAAAAGACTCAAAAAGCTGTATGAATAAGAGAGGGGGAGGAGTAAGAGAGAGGGGGAAATAACAGCTAAATGGATAAGAAGAAACTTGTATGAAAACCAAAGGAAGAGATGAAAGAAAATAGGTTGAATAAGAACTAAATAAGAGTGAGCATAGATGTACACCTGAAAGTTAGTGACTATATTCATCTGTACAGCTTTGTAATTGTAAGATGAATGCAAGCTTTCTATTAAAAAAATACAAAGAAGTGGAAATTTTAATAGTATAGGTTCAGTTCAATATAAATCAGGTTGGAAGCAGAAGGAGCTGGATATATCTGTGAATGCAGACTGAAAGACATGGATTTTTTTGACCTTTAAGTATAAATATTTTCTCTGTAGGAGTATTGAGCAGAATCTTGGTTGAACTTTTTTCTGACTGAAAAGTTGGTTTCTACAGCCAGCCTAATAGCTGGATTTTGTGTACAATCATCAAGATTAAATGTTATATTAGAGGTAGAAAGGAAAATTTTTTCTCTTCTTTTTGTCCATTACCAGCCCTGTTGCTGTCAGTGAGGCAGAACCGGCAGCAGCCATAAACCCCATTATCTGTCCTAACGTGATCACTGAGGTTGAGATGTGGTTTCTGCTTGGACTGGAAAAAGGAGAAATATAAGACAAAACTAAAATAGAGAAAGAATAAAATCATATAAGTTTAGAGCTCTTGATAACCTCTCTGGGCTGTGATGTGCACTGTCCTAACAAACATGTTTAATCCACTGTCTGCTCTGTGTGTTCTGTGAATACTGGGGAAGAAATGTGCTTGTTAGAAAAACTGTGGAGAGTCTCTCTAGCTTCCATGGGCTCTGCTTTCTCTAACACTAAGGTAACACAGGGAAATAGAGAAGGAACAAACCCAGGACAGATTTTTCTAGAATCTCTGACTTTGCAGGAATGGTTCACATGGCTCTAAAATAATACAAATTAGGTTTTCTTGCTCCTATCCATTCTTGAGCTAGGGAGAAAGGGAAGAGGAGATCAGGGTTAGTATCATCCCTAGGGAATTTCAAGAGCAAGTTAAATTTACAAACAAGTCAGTTGAAAATGGAAAACACAGGCTTTGTTACCAGAAGGGTCATAATAAGAAAACTTCAGCTCAATTCATGCAGAGATAACAAAGGGATCCTAGAAATGGCAACCGCCCTATCTGCTGCTCCTCTAATCCCATATTTTGATGCCATGATTGCTTAGATCAGGGCTGGGACTGAGCCCATAAACAATACAACACTTGAATACCTATGTATACCAATTATTTGGTCTGGTCTCCTGGATCATGAGCTTGGACTATGGTGTGGGAGTGGGGAAAGGGAATGTCCATGATGCTTTGTTACTTTAATTTAATCCTAATTCCCAGCAAAGCAGTAGGCAGAAAGTTATGATGGACCACCCTGCAAAGATCTAAACAGCTGTCAAAACTCATAGCAGCTTTTTTACTAAGAGAGGGGGAAAAGAAATTCGTCAATAACTTGTCAATCAGCTGAACCTCAAGAAGATGCAAGGAACACAGAGAGGAGGATTTTGATACTTCAGTATAGAGGGACAATAAATTGCACAAACTTTGAGAGAGGAGGTTACTAGAAGTGCAATGGATTAGTGAAAGAAAAAAACCAAAAACAATCCTAGAACTCACAGAAGGTTTAAAACCACATATCAGCCTTTTAATCAGGTTTCTTTAAAGCCAAGCATGCCACTACAAGGTGTTGCTTTTGAATAGGAAAGGCACTTTTTGCCTCCTGCCACAGCAGGAGAGCACGGAAAGCCCTGACACCTGCACCCCCTTCCTCTGTCACCGAAGCTGCTGGAGACTGAGACAGTTTAGTCCCTGGAGAAAACGTCCCGAAGGGATGCGCGTCTCCTTCCCAAGGGGACACCTCTGCGCCCGGATTTGTCTGAAGTTTGAAAGTTTGAAAACTCCATCCCCAGGTTCCGCACCTCCGCGCGGCGAGGGATGCTCCAATCCCGCCCGGCCGGTGCGAAGCCCCGCAGTGCCCCGGGCCCCGTTCCCGCCCGGGTCCCGGTGCGAGCGGCATCCCGCGGTACTTACGCGCGGGCGGGCGCGGGCAGCGCGCCGTGCGGCGGCGTTGGGCAGCGCAGCGCTCCGTGC
>VZRL01003051.1:2722897-2805697 GCA_013397895.1 Origma solitaria | reverse complement strand
CCGGGGCGGCACCGCCCGCCGCGCTCCGGCCCCCGACTGCCCGGGCAGCATCCTCCCTCGGCTGCTCCCGCTGGGAAAGTTGGCTGCAAAGCCTACAGGTGGCTGCCAGGAGGTTTCCTTGGATTTTCAGAAGTTCTGGTCCCCACCGTCCCACCTAAGAGGGACTGCAAGTGATGCTGCCCGTTCTTAGCGGAAAGCTCCCCAGCGCCCGGCGTTCCTAGAGGGAAAGCTGTGAGGAGGTGTGAGCCCTGCAAGCACCCATTTTTCTGGCTGTTGAAGGCTTTGAGGGTTTGAGCCTGGGAGAAAATACATGGCATTTCCCTTAACGGGGTAAATGCTTATTGTGCAGATACAGCAGCCTCGTTAGAGGATGGAAGTGGTTGGGATACAAACGCCCCTGTCAAACGCTCTCTTTCGGCTCCATGCACAGTCGCTGTATCGCTGATGAAGGATTATAATTTGCCTGCTGGGTGATCAGAGAGGCATTTCTGAGTGCGTGACTTGTTACTTTATAATCAATTATACCGTTCGTGTGGAAGCAGAAATCATGTTCTCAGCACTACTTATCTTCACGAAGGTCCATTCATTTTGTAAAGGACTGTTTTTCACGTAGCTATCGTTATTTCTGTTACTGTTGTTATTGTTTATTGCTGCAACTAACAGCTTCGAGAAGCTAGAAAGAAGCCAGTTAGAAGCTAGTTAGAAATGAGGACCTTATTTATGGTGAGTGATGGAGCGAACCACCAAAAAGATAATTGTTCCCCAGAGCAGGCTTTGTAAAATAAGTGTAAGGGTATTGGGTACATCATCAAAAGCTACCCATGTCTTCAAGTGAATTCAGGAAAAAGTCAGAGTCAAGGAGGGAATGACCCAGCACAACATGGGATTTGCCTGACAGCAATTCTTCCAACTGTTGCTTTAAAATCTTGGAATCAAATAATAATAAAGCCTCATATGTTTCAAGAATAAAATGTGAGACAGGAACAAGGCATGAGATGTGTGTTTTCTGGGGGCATCCCTGTGTTCTCAGCAGGCACTGAGTGGCAGGGAATAGTTAGCAGCTGCTAGGAACTCACCCGGACTGGTTTTTACAGCATGACCTGTGTCCGTCTGGATCAGGAACTGGAACCAAATCTTGCACAGGAACACAGGGTGGCAAAGCCCTGCTCTGCTGTCCTTTCCAAGAGCCCTGCCATCCACTCAACCTTCTTCCTTCAGTGTCACCCGCTCTACTTTAGCCAAGAGTGATGTTAGCTTTTATTTTGACCTTGCAATGGTTAGGAGGTGCGCTCTCTCACTTTATTCCGCTATGCTTGGCATACCCTTTTATCCAACACTACAGCAGGGTTATTCTGATGGATGGTCTACCTAATTCCAGCTAGCATGTGCCATCTCTCCTCCTCCTCCCCCCCACCTCCCCATCACCTTTGAAATCAAAGAAAGTGATGGAGTTATGAAACTGAGGGACTGACTGAACTGTTCCAGATGACAAACGCAGGATAACACAGTGCCCCTGTGAGGACCTGCAATTTCCTTGAGATCTGTCTGTGTGGCACTGCTGACCCTTTCCTGACACTCAGCTGCCAGGGTTGAGCAGTAGCAGGTTTTTGGGTTCCTAGGGGAGGATCAATCAGTGAGGAAAAATCTGGTTATATTCTTGCATTATTTACATGGGCCCGTATGTGTTGATTTGGGGAGGAGACAGTCAGAGGGCAAGCAAGAAAGTCCTTTCTCCCTTCTGACAAGTCACTGGTTCCCAAGGAGCAGCTTGGCTCCTGACTGACTGCATGTGCACTTGATGTGAAGAAGCAAACTCCCTTCTGCTGGATAGTTTCCCTGTCCACAAAACTGCCTATACTCCCAAAGTCAGGCAAAGTAGTACATCATCCCAAACCACACAAAATTAAAAAGAAAATTCGTTTGACAAGCCATCTTGGAAGAGCATGGGGAGCAGCATGGCTGAGTGACACCTGCTGTCACTCTTTGCCTGGCAGGTGTCACGGGTTGCCCCCACTATCCACAACATTTGATGGTTTGCAGGATTTCACTGATGCTCAGATGCCTTTGAGGATATTTTTAACGAGGGTGTTAGAACAGTGTGTGGTGCTTGATGACGTGACTGCTTTTCTCTGCAGAGTCCCTGCCAGGAGCAATGGCACTGCTCTGCCTGTGTCATGCCTGGGAGACATGGCACTATGAGTGGCCTCTGTGCCCTTCAGGGCTGTGATGGTGAATTTAGGGAGTGACTAGCCTTGCTGAGATGTAGCCATTCTGGGCAAAGGTGGTTTTGTGTGCTGCAGCTGTGTGAGAGCCAGTTAGCTCAAGCTGGTCTGGGTATGATCTGCACTCTCGTCTTTATCAGCAATGCCAACACAGCACAGGCTGCAGGGACATTTCTCTGTCTTTACCTGCTTCTCTTTTACCTTCAGCATTTTGACCTCCAAGTAAAGTACCAGTGGCTGGGAGGTGTTTCGTAACTTAGGGCTCTCTGAGGGCTGGATTTGTGCTGATATCAGGACATATCAGGTCTCTGATCCCCCTCTTGCCCCTTCAGCAGGTTTGGCAGAGCATCACAATTAGCCATGCAATTATAAATCTTATATTTATAATAGATGTGTCTTTGTGCTCATGTCTGTAAGAGTAAATATCTTGTGATCAAATGCAAGAGCTATTCAATAATCTGTAACAATCATACTTAGTTGCATTTGGCCCTTTGGTTTGTATTCTGCTCACTAATTCACCTAAGCTGTCATAGGGAATATTGTACATATAGAGAGAAGAAATTTTACCCCCCTGAAAGTGCACCTATCCCTGAACACCGTGACCCCAGAAATTAAGAAATTCAGAAATGTTACCCATATGTATCAAAATATTTTGATGCCAATTTTTTTTAGTGTACCTATATTAGAATTGTAAGAAAAAACTTTATTTCTGATGGAAAGACATGATCATTAATCATTCCATGTGCACATCTGGTCCTGAGTTAATATCTATCCAAGATGAAGCAGTAATTATCCATAGGTATAGCCATATACTCACATGGTGTTTAGCCTAAATTGACAGATTCAGGGGTAATAGCAGTTCATACATGGAGGAGCCTTATACAAAACTACTACAAAGGGGTTTACACTCATACCTGGCTATATAATCACAATGGATGGCAATAGATGTGTTTTACAGTTCAAGGAACCATTTTTATTCTTGCAGTACTTAAGCGGGAGCTTAACTTTGATGGGTTGAAGTTTCACTGAAGTCACAGGGGATTAAAGATATTCCTGATGTTATTCTTCTGCTCAAGTGCTGGCAGAGGCAGGGATTGCTTTACACATGTTGGAGTGCTCTCCCGAATCCTTGCCTCAAGGCCGCTGTGTCGAAGTGTACGTGAGCCCTTCTGCACACAGGAATTGCAGGAGCGATAGCAGCTGCCAGAGCCACAGCTGTAGGTTGTAGGTTCGCTCTGCACAGGCAAAAATGCAAACAAAAAAAATGCAAACAGGAAAACCCCCCAGTCCTTGTGCCATTGGATCTCCTGCTGACCTGAAATGTGGGGTTGATGGAGCAAGGACTGGCAGACCTGGCTTGGAGGAACTGGTACAAGGTTTCTCACTCAGGGCTGCAACCTGTCGGCCCACTTTGCTCAGGAGCAACCCAGAACTTGCAGTCTTTGTAGACCCAGTTTAGGCCAGATATTCTAATTTACTATCTTTCCTTCACTTTCCCCGTTTATTAACCTTAACATGGCTTTTTACGGCTCCTCAGAGAAGTAGTGCCAGTGGAATACTCCTGTGCAGAAAAAATTGCTTCTGAGATGCAGAACACAGCTAATTACAGTGCTACAATTAGCTGAATGTCCTTAACAGAGTCCAAGGGGGGAAATCATAGTGCAGCATCTGCTGTAACATATGCTTTTCTAGTTTCCAGAAGATAACAGTGAACATGTAGGCTGCCACCATGGATTGTGCTTTCTGCCTGAAAAGCAGAGCAGCCCACAGATGCTCCACTATTTCTTCCACCCGGACTCTGTTAGAAATCTCTGATGCTGTGTGCATCTGTCATGAGGAATTTGTTTTTTTTTTTTTTTTTTTGCTTCAGTCTCCTACATGCAGACAGACTTAAAACGATGCAATGATAATTCAGCTCCCATCATTTCTGAGTGCACACTTCATCCTAAGGGTAGGTGTCACACCAAGATCAGCACAGGAGTTTGTGCCCACTGCTTTCTGCGTGAGGGCTTCTTTTCACTGTGGTACTGGAAAGATGAAGTTCTTTTCTGTGTGCTGTTTAGTGAACTAAACCTAAAGTGGCTCATTATTTTCTATCCCGTAGATTAACTTGGCCGGAATAGTTGATATAGCCCTGCTAATATACTGCTCAATGTGCTGAGCTGTGTTAATTACAGTTGAATTAGAACTGACAATGATTGATCCAGCTTAGTCAAGTACTGCTTCGAATTTAACACAAACCTTCAGGTCCTTTCCATTACCTGAGTTTTTAATCACATTTTTAACATTTCTCTGTCTTTTGCTTTAACCAGGCCCAGAATTCCAAAAATAAATGTGTTTGAAAAGACACTGTTAAAAATATATCACTACATTCACAAAGCAGCAAGTAGAAAGTAACTTTGGATCACATCCATCCTTCTGAGTACTGATTAATAGGAGAGTTTGTTTACAGGAAGAGCATCTCTGTTTATTTAGCCAATTACTTAATGATTGACCCTTTCTTCCCAGTTTGTCTGGCAGCATTGTGCTATGATTTGTGGCAGTTCCTGACCAAAAAAAATAGTAAATTTTTGGGATGGGCTTTGACCAACTTATATAAGCCAGTGATGAAGGTGTTAAGTGAGGCCAGAGGGGCTTCTTGCCTGCATGAACGAATGTCTGAGAGCCTGAAAGGGACACTGAACAGAAAAGGCAGACTTTGAATTTATACGGGTACAGTTACACAGCAAAGCCTAAAGGCTGGGTAAGCTTTGAAGTATGATGAGTTGCAAGCTTTATTCACTAGATGACAACCCCCCTGTCTTTGATCCAGTAATCCGTGTGTCAGTTGGGTGATAAATGCAATAATTAAGTACAGCATAGTATTTCAGTCCCTCTTTCGAAGACTTTCTTTCATGTTCTTATTTATTTTTTGTCTGTTATCTCAAAATGTCAAAAGAGGGTGGTGCAGCCATTTGCAATGAGGCCTGAGCCATTCCCAATGAGGTCTGAGCCATTCCCAATGAGGTCTAAGCCTGGTTCCTCTGTCACTTTTAGCACTTATTATGCACTGATTTAAAGACTATTTTAAAATAAATTAAAGCCATCATGAGAAATGAAGGGAGACCTGCTCTTGTGGGTTGTGTTTGATGCTTACTTTGTTGAATTCAGGAAGAAGGCATTATTAAAGACATAAAAGCTGTATCTGTATCAGCAGCTTAAAAACATTCCAAGGGAAACAAAACCTGTTGTTATCTGCTGTAATTTAAGAGCCAAGTTCTGCTCATGTTTGTAATGGCATAAATTTGAATTTGATTGAACTCTGGATTAACATTGCTGCAAATGAGACCGAAATGTGACTTCCAAAGTTCATGAGGTAAGAAGCATTTTGCACCCAACCTTGCTAATTTTACATGTGTCTGCTCCGTGCTGTGGGATGCCACCCTGAACAACAATACCTGTGGCACATTTCATCTCTTTTTAATGGTCCTAGTCAGAATGGGTATTTTTTATTCTATCAGTACATGTGGCCAAATTGATAAAATTGAACTGAGTTTCTACACTTTGCCATTCCAAAGATATTTGGATACTGTGTGAGAAAAACAATGGCATGCTGCTTAGATCCCGAGATTTTTATTCAAGTAATTCATGGACTTTCCGGTTCAAAAGGGCTGCAATTACATTGAGTTTCAATTGCTACATAGGGCAGGCCAGCTAGTGTGATTCTGACAGTCCAGAGATGGATAGGGGACAGTCTAAAAAGACTGCAGTAATTTCAATAATTAAATATTGATTTAATAGTTAATATAAGTTCATTTGATAAAAATAATAGCTCACAAACTGTTGATAAAAAAATCAGAACTGTCCATACTAGATTGATTAAAAAATGCTAGCTTTTGGGTAAATCTTATTAAATGGTTTGGAAAGGAGTTAATCCTTTTTTTTTCCTGGGATTCCATTAAAGTAGAAGTTCTTGAGTTACACAAATATATGTAGACTTAGGAGGGAGAATAGTTCCAAGTCTTGGTGTTCATTTCAAAAAGTCGTCATGTTACCCATCTTCAGCTTGTTCACTTTCTTACCTCTTCCACTGACATCCAATAGGGTTACAGTATTTCAAGGTCAATATTTCCAAGGGTGATCATCTTCAAGGGTGCAGGACTTTGTGTAATTTGACATCAGTTAGAAAATGCATTAATAATGATAAAGCATGTAGGAATGATTTCTTCTTGCCCTTATATGACTTACAAAGTACACAACTCTTTTTTCCTGAACTCAATGTCAAATTAATGGAGTCTGTCAGCTGTTTAGGTAATGAGCTAGAGCAGACATTATGTTTTTGGAAGAGATGTGTGTGTGTTGCATCATGAAGCCAAAATCCAGAAAGATGAATGTTTTCAACCATTTTGACAAGCAGATTATCTCCCTGAATATACAGTGCCTAGTAGTCCTAAAGAAAGATGATTTTGTAAAACCTTTTAATGATTACTGGCAAAAATTCAAGAAAAATGAAAGACATTTAGATTTACACCAACATTAAGTGAGATTGGAACCAAGATCTAAACAACAGGCACTTTTGTTTTATTTGTGATTAACTTCACATGTCTCTTTTTTTTCTTTTTTCATTTTTTTTTCCTTTCAGTAGGGCTTCACTGGTGTGGATAAGGAGTTAGTGTAATGCTTGGGAACAGCACCAGGGGATGACTGACCTCAATTCTTTAATTTCTTACCTGGCCTTAGCTGTGACCAGTCTTGTTTGAATTCCAGCCAAAGGAGAATAGAAGTGAGTCCTCGGGTGGAGGCTCAGGTCACCAAATCCCAATGAAGTGTGGAAGGGCTACAGATGACATCTTATGGGCAGTGTTTCTGATTATTTATTTGTTTGGATTTGGAATCATTGTCAACTTTTATATGTGAATTTGGGATGTCCCACTGCCGTTCTTGAGCTGTGCTCTCCCATGTGCAACCTCTCAGCTGCGCGTCCCCTAATGTGCTTCAGACCCCATTCCTCGGCCTCCTCTGGGTTGTGAGAGCTTCCTATGCCCCCAAAGGCATTTTTGCCAGCAGAGCTTGCCTTGGCACCCTGCAGCTCTCTGCAGCCCCAGCGCTCCTGCCCTGGCCCTGCCAGCCCCAGATGCCCAGAGGAGCAGCTCCCCGAGGCTCGTGGGGCTGTCCCTGTATATTCCCTGAGACTCTGCCATGCAGGAACCATGACTTTTCCTCCCTATCTCCAGCTCCCACACAACATCCTCTCCTACTCCTTCCAGTGCTAGTTTGCTCTGCTCACACTGTGCTCCCTGTGCGTTCCTGTGGCTCCCCACGGCAGCCCCAGAAGCCAAAAGCGCTGCCAGCTGTAGGGCTGGTGCTGCCCTGCCGTGCCTCCTGCGGCTCCCCCGGGCTCAGACGTGTGAAGGGGAGCTGCAAAGAGCTCTGCTCAGGCAGCCAGCAGTTGCTGCGTGCCCAGATCAGACAGCAAGCACCCTTTCTCCTGTCTCCACCTCGCTCCTTTTGGCTCAGAATAAGTGTGGGATTGTACGGGTGGCTGCCAGAGGAGAGTATTTTCCAGATAAAGTGAAGCAGAAGAATATGGGTGGGATAAATATCAGAAAGATATTTCATGGAGCTTCCCCTGCTTTCCTTTTTCTCTTCCTTCCCACTGTGCTGTGTTCCTTTCCCAAGGGCAGGCTGGCCACAGGATCCTAATCTTTCTTTGTGGTCATGAGGGCACTCCTTGGTGTAGCTGCTGAGAATGGGGCCAGGTTGTATCAGTGTGGGATGTCATTTGCTTTAAGGCTCCACTTCAGCTGCTTTGGGTTCAAATAAATAGGAACAGGGTGCACTCCTTGTGAGTTCATATGTAATTGCTGCAGCTCCATGGATGAAATTTGTTCAGCACATCTCTTGGTTGTGAAAAATGCAGAGGTCGAGATAGTCCCTTTTCACACCTTTCCTCATTACTTTTTGACTTGTTGACAGCAGCTAAGAAACTTAAAAAATAAAAGCAAATATTCTCCTAAGAAAAAATTTTTGCTGCTTTGATTTTTATTAAATAAATATATAATTGATTGCCAAATCCTAAAAGATGGAGGGAGCATCAACACTCCTTATGTATCCACGAAATCTTTGTACAGATTTGTATTCTGCTAAAGAGAGTAAGGGGCTCAGAACGAAAATGAAAGCAAATATTTTAATTTGTGTTGAATGAAAGCTAAAGGAGGTGAATGATTTTTAATTCTATACTTTTAAAATTGGTGAGCATTTGCAAAGAGTGAAACACTGTAACAACAGGAAGTTATTTGCTTCTTTTAATTTGTCCCTGATGTCTGGGATGCCTTTCAGTTATTGAAATTGCATGGATGTGAGCAATCTCATGAAAAGCAAGTTGAGCACACTCACAGGACTGAGGTTATTTGTATGTATTAATCCCACTGAGTTTAAGGGCATGAATGGTGTAGGTACAGCTACCCATGGAGCTCCAGCTCCTGTCCTGCAAAGGTCTGCTAAAGAAGTAAATACTTGCTGAAGCTGCCACAGTAGACAGGTGGATATCCCACCTTCCATCTCCCCAAATGAAGCACTGAAACCCAACTTTAATAACCCAATCCATTTGTCTAAGTTCAGTTACTCCATGTTCACGTAGCTGTGACAGGGAGGAATTGTCCCGGGCTGTAGTTGTACATCAGTCTTTAGATGTGATTTTACTTCTATACAATAACTGATGCAGTTTAGATGTGCAAAAGAAACCTGAATTATGGATGGTCCAGGAAAGTGCCTTTAGAGCAGACACATTTTTGAGAGAGCACTGGTTTAATCAACAGGCTTGGTGCCAGCCCAGATCTAAGCGGATTGTCCTCACGCCAAAATTGAGGCAGATGGCTCGTGAGAAACGGCTTGCAGAATGGAAAAGAACAGCAGGGAGTTTTCGCTGGTTTGGAAAGGCTCAGTCTTGGTTCAGAAATTGTGTTCCAGGAGAAAGGCACAAGCTGCTTGGGTGGGGAAGATAGGTCTGAGGCTTTCCTGTCCCTTCTGGCCCTGGCTTGGGATGTCATGGGAGAGCTGCACCTGAGCACAGAGAGTTCAAATGTGGCATTATTTCACTTGTTGCACACACCAAGGGTGCAAAGGGAAGATCCCTCTTTCACCTCTCAAATTAGCTAGACCTAACCTGATCCATTTCCCTAAGGACCCTTTCATGGAAGAGCATTATTGGTGTGGATGACAAGCCATTGCAGAGGGCAGTGTGGCCAGACCTGAGGGCAGACTGGAGTGTGGAACTCCTCATGCATCCAGCCATGGTCTGACCGAGCCATGCGTGTTGAGAGGCACAGCTATTGTCACCGAAATCAAAAGCTCTTGGTATCAGGCCAAGATGTATCTGAAACGGAAAAATCTTTCGAAGTTCCATAGCAGTTATAGTTCATCCAAATGAAAACTAGCTCAAAGTTCAATCCTTAATTACCCCTGCTCCTTCTTTGCTCATTAACACTAAAGTTGTACACAAATGTACCTACTCTGCCCAGCTTGGGGTCAGCCTTTAGATATGTTTAACATTTCAAAGAGTGAGAAATGTACAGGGGCAGAAATGTGAAGATGGGATGTAAAATGCAAATAACTACTAATAACTTGCACCATTCCCAGCCATCCTGGTGCCATTCAAATCAGCACTCACAAGAGTGAGTAGGGATTCCATTTCCATAGCTCAAACATCGAGGTGTTCCTGAAAACAGAACCTCCAAGTGTTGATCTAATGTTTCCACAATGCCGTTGGGATAAATCCAGCATCATCAATGCCTAAATAGATGGGAAAATAGCAAACTTTTACACAGTGCTTTTACATTTAGCACTTTCCAGTCCCTCAAGAATCCCTTTTCACAGGCCAGTGTTACCGAAAATTAAGAGCTGAGGCATCTAGAAGCCAAGTCACTCATCAGTGGCACGTGGGGAGTTCAAGTTATATTTTAATTGCTATCCCTTCCTTATTTTGCAGGGGTAAATAGTGTTTTCTGTGTGATCTGGCAATTTGGGTGCTTGGCTCTATGCCTGCAGGCCCAGATGTGATGCAACAAGGAGCACATCCACAGCTGGATCTGCTGCAGCCAATTCAAGTCTCCAGAGTAGCCCATTGATCCACCTGGTTCTTACATACTTTATTGCGCAGTCTGCTTTTTGTATTAAGAACCTGGTGTTTAGATATCTCTAATAATTTCCTTCCCAGTACACCAGGTATTTAAATCCCTACTCAACAACGTCAATATTTGTGTTTCTGCACAGGAGAAGCATCCACTGATGCAAAGGAAACTTGCCCAAATAAACGTAAAGGATCAATGTTTATTTGCCTACCATACTAGTTTCTCATGAACTCTCCTGTGTCTGTACATCTGCATATTCTGTAAGGACTAATTCTGCGTGTTACCATCCTCAGCTCTTTTCAACGAGTTTGCTTCACGCTTTCCACTGAAATCCTTCAGAGTTAAAGCACAAGTGAGATCTCTCCTGTATGCTGTGATGTTGTGTTACCACTCTTGCAGTATGAAAATCCCAACATGATGATCTTGAAACAATATTTATGATGTCTATAAGTTTAAATGCATCTAAATCCATTCTATTTTCTGCCACGAGGGAAGTTGTAATTTTTTTTTGTCTCATTGACTCAATTTTTCCCTTTTGTTTTCAGATCTTGTCATAATACAAAAGTTACAAATAAAGGCACAAGTTTTACAGTTTTGTCTTTTTTTTTTTTTTTTTTGCATAGAGACCCCACAGTGTAGTGTGCCTTAATTAATGGAAAGCGAGAACGGATTGCATAAACTCCCAATGAATATTGTCTTAGCAAATTAAATCTGATTTAATGCTTTAAGCCAAAGACATATTTGCATAGCTAATGAAAATGATTAACTTGGAATTAATTTGCAATGTTTAGTCATAAGGCTTAAAACTAAAGTGATGTTAGTAATGTGTTGATTATTATTAGTACTCAAGATAATCAGGCTTGCTGGATGATTAAATGTAAATACATAGTAAAAAAATTGGTTCAGATTAATAAACAATTTCAAATAGGAAAATGCCCCTTGGTGTTAAAGTGAAATGAAGGAGTGTTAATTGTACAAGCAGAAGTTAAGAAAGCTCGAGTTCCCTCTTGTCTGCTGGAAGTGGGTGAAAAGCTGCTTCTTTTTAGTTTCCCTGTGATTTGATAATGATTTCTTTGTGGTCTGTGTTACACTTGTGCCTGGGAACACTCAGTATGGGCCACGGACCTGACGTACCCAAGTGCTGTACAAACAGATCTCGGTGAGCTCAGGGAAGTGTGGACAGGAACTAATGGGTGGAGGAGATGATGGTTTGTGTGCATGGACAGCAGGGCCCTTGGTTCACCAGCACCTTCACTGTAGCTGGTCTTTTTTTTTTTTTGTTTTTGGTTTTTTTTACCTAGTTCTGCTAGCTTTGCAGGAAGGTTTTGGGATGGGGTTGCAAGGAGAAAAATGTAGAGGCTTTCAGAGATGCATAGGAAACTCTCCCTTTAAGATAAGGGGTCTATTCTAAAGCATGGAAATGAATGCTTAAAAATGCAGTGGTTGGAGTGCTCAGAAGTGGTATTGTTGACTTGCAAGGATGCAGAGGTTGCCAGTCCGTTTCCGTAAAATTGCCTATTTAAACAGGAGTTTTCTTCTGTGTGTTGAATTTTCACAGTGTAAGAGTCAGATCAGAGTCGACTAGACAATTTCTTCACTTGGGTACACTAATGTAAATACCAATTAAATGGATGTGCAAATTTGTTTTCATACAGCTGTGAGCATAATTTGACCCAGAGAACCATCCTTTGACCCGCCATTAGCACACTCTTATGGTTTGTCTATAAATTAGGTGGAAGAAATACAAACCAACTCCAATTTTGCTCATCAAGAAGAAGAGCTGCTTTTCTGTTTGAGCTCTCTGAGGTTCTTTCTCAGGTTGGAGTGTTCCACAGGGCTTATAAAGGACAAAGACAATGTTGGGGATGGCAAATGTCCCCTTCTGGGTCTGATAAACATGTCAGTTTGGGCCAGCTGACTGTCGTGGCCGATGTGCTGGAGTCAGTGTAAAAGGTCATGTAAACTTTCCTCATCCACTTTGCTGTGGAGTCTGTATTAAGCTTTACCTACGTGGCCAAAGAAAATTTATGTGATCTTTTTTGCTTCAGAAGGCATTGTGGAAACTTGCAGCAGAAGGGTAACAGCAAGCATGTGGTGATGCACACGAGGTGGTTTTTGGCAGCAGAAGAACACGTGGAAAGTGCAAAACTACCTGTTCCATGTCCCACTGCGTCTCCTCATCATATCTCCTTTATGCTTCAGTGGCTGGGTCTCACCCCCCATGACTCTTGCCTTCCCAATGTCTGAAGATGTGTGTGGTATGCATTTTTTGTTTTCCTTTCTATTTTGCACTCTTTCCTTCATACTGCTAGATTTTGGTTCGGATCATTTTGACCTGTTTCTCTCCTTTGACTCCTTAACATGAAGTTTTGCAATGCCTGTGGCTTATAATCCTATCTCTGTTATGGCTGGTGAAGTCCTGATGGCCACAAGAAAAAGGCTAAATTTAACTAAGCTGAGCAACCATTCCTGCCCAGTATCACAGGGTGCTGCCACTCATTCCAATATCTCAGGAGGCCTTCCGTATGGGATATCAACCCTCATTCCACAGAATTCCCTAGGATCCCTGGCTGCCAGTGGTTAAACAGCACAAACATTGGTTTTCTAGGCTGAGCAGTAATGTTGAGCAGCTGTGCCATCTCTGTAACTCAGCAGGGCTCCGGTCCCATCCATATCACTGAGATCCCCTTCTTGTTTCCCATCTCACCCTTTAGAGGTGTCAGCTCTGTCTTCCTGGACAATGTGAGTGCACTCATGGGGTGTTCCAGGAACTGATGTTTGTGTTTGCTGCGGTATTTTATGTAAGTGAAGAGTGACTCGGAGCTGAATAAGGAGAGGGAGGCACGTCCTGGTGTGAAGGCAGATGATCCAGATTGTGTGGGCATGTGGTGTGGCTCTGCCACATGCTGCTGTGTGGTCATCTCTGAGTCTGTCAGCTGAATTCTTCCTCTTCATCAAACGATGGTAATACCTCTTCCTTCACGCCATCAGCTTCAGGGGTTTCATGTCATGATTTAAGAGTGGCTGCCAGGATGAGGCCCTGGCCTCTGTCTGGATGTTCTAGGTCCTGCTGTAATAAAATAAAATGGTTTGCATATGTCATTCACAAGTCCCACCAGCTTCTCTGCATCCTGGGAGCCCTGGAGGGGTACCATGTGTGCTAACCTTGTTCCATGGGAAGGTGTCAAGTCTGTAATATTGTCCAAATGCTGTCATGATATAACCCACATGTGCACACATGTGTGTAGCTCCCAAGTGGTGTTCAGATTTACTTGTTCCAGTAAAAATGAAAGAAACCATAGTGAAAACAACATTCAGGGTAGAATCAGGTCCATTGTGAGCTTCAAGGCATTGTCATATTTGGGATAATTCTGTACACTGAGAATGGTTTTAGAAAAAACCTCCTCTATTGCTTCCATTACCACATAAAATATCTGGCCTTCCACTGTGTATAATGCATGAGAACAATGTTTATAATACAAATTTTCTGCTTATAATGCAATAGTGTTCTTGGTCAGCATCCCTTGATGTTTTACAACCAAATTGTAAGTCCATTTAAATGATTTATTGCACCACAATCTGGTTAGTAAGCACAGGTAAACAAGTTCTCTGGGAAGATTTAAATTGTAAGGACAGTCACTATAAAGTCTATCAGAAATTCATTGCATTTCACAGATGGAACAGATAAAAAAAAGTCCTTTACTGCAGACAGCAGGGAAAGAAAATCCTAAATTATCCAGATTCAATGAAATCCCCTTGCAGGGTGCAAATTGTTGGAAAACATTTTTATTGATTATTTAAAAGAGAAGATGAAAACTTGTCTTGGTGGTCAGCTATTTTACAAATTTCCAAGTGACCTGTCCCCAGCAGGGGCTTATGTTTGGTGGACAGTGAAAGGGAACTCACTGTAATGACTTTCTGTGCTGCCAAAACCTGCCACCCATCTACAGACTGAGAAGTATCTGTTCTCTTAGTCCCAAGCAGTCAAAAATCACGTGTAGCCTTCCTGCAAAGCCCTTCACCACGAAAAAGAGTTAATGTCAGGATTTTAAATTTTGTTTTCTATTATTTGGCTTTTAGGGGTCGCTTTTTCCCCTGCTATCCCAACTCCTGTTTGTGACCTTGAGCATTAGATGCTTATTTTGTAGATAGTGATTTGAAAAACTCATCAGCTACTGAAAGATTTGCCATTTAGTCAATCAAGATGACAGCACTAAATTGAAAAGGAGCAACAACCACCACAGTTGCTGGCTATGAGCATGGACTAGAAAATTTAGAGCAAGTGATAGTTTTCAGAGCTGTGAGATGCCAACAAAGTATAGAAAAGCAGGACAGAGCCAGCAGAGAGGCTCAGAGCTGGAGGAAGGAGCATCTGTGAAATGGCTGTCGAAGCCACAAGTCTGAAATTTTTGGAAGCCTGTAGAGCTACAGTCAGTAAATCTTTGCCAGTTAATGCTGGATCAAGACCGCAGTTATCCTCAATTTGGAATCCCTTTGCTTAATGAGGAGCTCCTCTTACAGATTGGCTAAACTGCAGCAGCGAACTTGCTGTTGGTGTAAATTCATTGTGGTGGCCCAGAGTGACTTGCAGGAGTCAATGAAGTTGGTGTCTAAAATCAGCGCTGTATCTGATTCAGAGCTGTTGGCTTCATCCTCCAGTTTTGTTGCAAGCCAGATTTTGAGGGACAGGGAAATGAAATAACATGCTTAACATATAATAAGGCTTAGGAAAAGAAAAAAAAGTCCTTTAATCCTGAAGAATTTGTGGTTTTACTATTTTGCACTGAAGAATTTTATTAATAAATGATTAAATTACCCCAATACCACTGTTCTTGCAGGGAATTGTAATAGCCTGCCAAGCTGTACTATGTTTAAAGGAGAAACTTTGCTTTGCAGGCTGTTATTTTATATTTATTTGCAGACTGT
The DNA here is from genome assembly GCA_013397895.1 of Origma solitaria. Classification (NCBI taxonomy): domain Eukaryota; kingdom Metazoa; phylum Chordata; class Aves; order Passeriformes; family Acanthizidae; genus Origma; species Origma solitaria. Next base: position 2,790,441 of record VZRL01003051.1, on the reverse strand, counting down.
TATTTGTTATACTTCAGTTTCGAACTTGATCTGGGAATATGGGAACCGAAGTGCCACCTGCTATCAGTTTTCCCTCATCCTTCATACAATCACACATCAAGTCCTTCTTTTGTAAAGACACTTTCTCTAACCTGGTAACTACTTATGCTGGGAGGAAATGAGAGGCTGATATCTTTCTTTGCTTCATGACCCCATCACTTTCCTAAAAGGAAAGCAAACCATTTCTCTGTCTCTTTCATAATTTTTCTGCAATACCCAGACAATAGATGGAAGTGTTTTGTTGAGTTCTGGGCAGATTTTACCCACTGTGAAAATGTATATAATGTTCAAAGAGATCCTGTAAACAGCTATACTGACAATAGTGTTAAGTGTTGTCTGAATTCTAACTGTTGGCTGGCTGGGTATTGACTTTGTGCCAATAAACAGAGGGCTCTTCCCAAAATCTTCCTGTCAGTCATCTGCAGTGCACCATTCCAGCAGGTCCAGGGAAGTCATTCTTCCCCTATACTCGGCACTGGTGAGGCCGTACCTTGAGTACTGTGTCCAGTTCTGGGCCCCTCAGTTTAGGAAGGATGTGGAGACGCTTGAACGTGTCCAAAGGAGGGCGACAGGGCTGGTGAGGGGCTTGGAACACAAGCCCTATGAGGAACGTCTGAGGGAACTGGGGTTGTTTAGCCTGGAGAAAAGGAGACTCAGAGGCGACCTTATCACTCTCTACAACTTCTTGAAAGGTGGTTGTAGTGAGGTCTCTTTATCCAGGGGTTGGTCTCTTTATCCAGGCAACAACTGACAGAACAAGAGGACACGGTCTTAAGTTGCGCCAAGGAAAATATAAGTTGGATATCAGAAGAAAGTTTTTTACAGAAAGAGTGATAAAATATTGGAATGGTCTACCCAGGGAGGTGGTGGAATCACCATCCCTGGACATGTTTAAGAGGAGATTGGATGTGGCACTCAGTGCCATGGTTTAGTTTAGTTGAGGGTTGGGACATGGGTTGGACTCGATGATCTTGAAGGTCTCTTCCAACCTGGTGATTCTGTGATTCTGTGATTCTGATTCCCTCTGCTGCAGGGGTCCTGCCATGGACATCCATTGCACATGGCATGTAGGAATATTTAGACTGACCACCTCCTGTAGCTGCAGTTTGCAGCAGAGTTGTTTTACAATGGCAGATGTAAGAGATCTGTGAGGTAACTGAGAGTTTAGGTCTTTGTTTATATGATACTTGCAGAAAAAGGCCTTGAGCACAGGAAAGGTAACAGTGACTGATAATTAAAAGTTTCAATCTACAGAACTTTGTAATTTTCAGTTAAAACAAATTGCATTTTCATTTCAAATATCTATTATTCATGATGAAACAGATAGACTTCTGCCCTCACTGAAGATCCATATACCAATCCTGACCCCCCTGCTAACACCCACTACCTGAAACCCCTGGTACATCAAAGCAGTGCATCTTTTTGAAGTCTGCAGTCATGCATTTGCTTGGCTGCGCTTACTTCCAAGGGAATGTGCTGCAGGGGCAGTGGGAGAGCCCTGGCTTTGCTGCTGCAGACAAACACAATTTGTGAAGGGCACAAAAATTAACTGGCTAAGCAAGCTGAGACAATATTTCTTTCCCTGCTGAAACGAGGGATATAAAATTTCATGCTTGTATTTGTATGGTTTGTAGATGTGGAGTTTCTGTTTGCAAAAATTTAAGAAAGAAAGGACAGTGATGTGGCTGGATCTTGTTTCTACAAAGCTGTTGAGTCTCTTAACGCAGCAGAAGTTATGTTGCCATTGCATGATCATCTGTTTTTGGTGGTCCAGGTCTTTGTCATTGTGGAGTTCAGATGGTGTTCAGCAGGAGAAGGTGGCTAATGATTTCTGCAGTGACGGGTCCTGTACAAGGGAATGTAAATTGTTGATAAAGATGTTCCCCACCTGCTGAGCCTGCGCTGGATTCCCAGGGTCCTGCCCAAGGAGCACAGCCCTGCCCTCCCTGCGCGTGGCAGGCTGGAGGGTGGCAGGGCTGTTTGCTGCCTGGCTGGTGCCTTTGGAAGGACACAGAGAGCCTGTGTTTCCAAGATGCTTTCTCCTTACTTTCACCATTCCCCTCCCATCCACCCACCTTTTCTTCCAGAGTAGCATACAAGGAATTGTACTTTTCCAAAAGGGTCTAATGTGTGCACACTGACATATTTTGTCCTTTTTGGTCAGCTGAAGCATGTAGGGGCATGTTTGACTTACCTCTTCTACAGAAAGCATGTAGAATTGACTGCAGTAGGAATTGCCTAAAGTCAGATTTAAGGAAAAGAATAAATCCTGAATGTTTGATGCCCATAATGTGCTGGAATTGGATTGGGAGAGCAACAGTTCATATTTCAGCCTGTGAAGTGATGTGCTTTGGTATCAAATCTAGGTGAGTGGAACACATGGTTGGTGTATTAAATCAGGTTTATGCTTATTTCATGCCAGTGTCCCTTGGAGGATAACCAGAGCACAGCTCTTGCTCAATAAAAAAGCTGTAGCAAGAGAATCTGGTCCCTTACAAGTGGTATTCATTTTGCTTTTGAACATTTTACCATTTCTACTGCTAAGGACGGGATAGTGGATGAAAGAGTTCAGCAAACCTTTTTTCTCACTGATGTCTTTTCTAAGTAAGCAGAGCATTTCAGTTTGATTTACTGCAATTTTTTTTCTCCCATGGAAAGATTATAAACTAGAGAGCATACTGACTGGAAGAAAATGGCTGCTAATCTTCTGAAACTAATGTTTAATCAGTGATGGAAAGAAAATAAGTAACTAAAAAGCTTCATCCAGCTAATTAAATAAAGCTGGTTATTCTGCTGGAAACAGTTAATGAACCTCAAGTAATATAATTATTTTCAGAATATTAAAGCAGGAAAAAAGTGATTACTTATTTAAGACTAAATAATTACAATGTATTCTTCACTATAAGAGGTTATAGATGCCAAAGACTAAATAACCACTGTGCTTCTGATTCTCCATAAAAGGGTGTTTCTCAGGAGTTATTACATCTTATGTCGAGCTTGTACTGAATTTTCTTCTCTAAGATAATCTCCGATGATCTCTAAGGGAATTCGCCTCCCTTGGTGCCTGTTATTATTCTCATTTTTAGGGACTGGCTGTGTTTGATTGCCTCTAAAATGAGCTGTGATGGTATTAACTGTGCAGAAGGGATGGGGCGCGGTGGTTCCGATCGCGGCGGGAGCAGCTCCTGGCGAGCCCTGGGCTCTGCTCCGCTGCTCAAACACCACTGGGGCAGCGCAGTGTGGCCTCAAGGGCTCAAATCCTCCCTTGGCTGGGGCTCAGTTTGTCTCTGAAATGCTGCACGTCCCTTCTGCTCTGAGATTGCAGATAAGGGGGAATTTCTCTTAGGAAGGCTGTGGCCAAATTACCCCTGCGAGTGCTGGGAGGTTCCGTTTTGGGAGCAGGGTCTGCTTAATGCCGGGCGCTTTGGGAAAAATCCTACCTGTCTCGGTCCTAATAATCACTGTAATTTTTTTCCTTTTAACCTCTGAGAGCTGGCACGTGAGGTGCTTGAAGAAAGCAACCACCAGACCCCCTGAGCTAGCGGGGGAAGCTCATGCAAGAGCTGCTGCCCCAGCCAGCTCCAGACGAATGGTTTTTATTTATTTATGAGGCATATCCCTGAGGAAGGGGCAGTTCAGAACAGCCTGTCCTGGGAGGCATTCCTGAAGAAAATTCCTGTGCCTGCTCTGCTGCCACTGGCGTGGTTGCACCTTCTTGTGTCCTCCTTGAAGATTTAAGAGCCACCTCTGCTCCCTGCCTGCAGCCCCTGCACCACCCTAGAGATGAGTTTGTGTCTTGTGAAGGATCTTTGGTGAGGTTGGGAGGCTCTATGGTCCTCCAGCTCCTCCTGTTCATCTCTGCAGGGCTCAGGCTCAGTTTGGGGGGTGGGGGGGAAGCCCCAAAAGCTGTGCACATTGGAAGGGAATGGGACTGGGTTTCCACCTGGCTCCCTGAGCCTGACTCGGCGCCCTTTCCCATCCAAGGACATCAGATGAAACACACAAAGGGCAAAACATGTCCTCTGGTTCTCACTCCTTCCACTTAATCTGAGTTGTATTCAGTGCCCCACACCTCACATGCTCTTACTTTCACTGCTTCTTTCGCTTTTCCAGGAGCTACCACCCAAAATGTGGATCCGGCTCGTATGATCGTGGAAATAAACATCTCAGCCATTTAAAATTATATCTTACACTTGAGAGAGACATGCTGAGGACATAGAGAAACAATAGATTTAATTAGGCTTTTAGAATCTGACACATCTATTATATGTTCCGTTACAGCTTTTAAAAAGTCTTGGTTTCTGTATAATAAATCTTGCTAGAGTACTACCATTTAATTAAATGGGAGTCAGCACTGGGAACAATTAAAATGAGTTTATGCACTTTCAGGGAAACCCTATAGCAAGATGTGCAAAATAGCATACAATAAAATGAAAAATTAAACCCTTAGTGGGTTTGAGCTGCTGCATATAAGAAATTTGATAAAAAGCATTTTAAGAAAGTAGACAATTTTACAGTGTGGTAAGTAGTCTGTTCTGCCTCAAAGGTACCAGCCCATGTCCCTTGGATTTTTGCCATTGGCGAAAGATTCCAGATGGACAGATGCATCAATACTAATAAGTGAAATTCATCTCTGAGAGGAAAAAAAGCTTCTTTAAAGCCCTGAATAGGAGTGGATGTCATCTAGCAGAATGTATGCAGAACTAGCTGAAAAAGATATCTCTGTTGTGAATAGTTTCTGAGCTGTTTCATTCAAGAGTTTCTCTGCTTGAGGGATTCAGCGAAGACAAATTCAATTTTTAGGATATAGTTTGTACAGTAACATATGTAAGCAAATAGTGATGCTTTCTTAACGAGAACATGATATATACATTTTATTGCATATTAAAATCCATTTTAGCATTGCATTCAGCCCAGAGTTTTTACTGTGTTTCCCCTCTCTGTCTCAGTATAAACAAGCAGCCTTGAAATGAACATCAAAACTAAATGGCATTGAATATAATGAAGCAACATTGAGTCTAATGAAGCAGAATTGCTATGTAAACAGGGATGCTTTTATCTCATTGGAATTTTTATGTCCTTGCATGTCTCTCAGCTACATTTTTGTAACCTGATTCTTAGGAAATGTCTGATATCTCCTTATGATTGTTAACAGAGACCAAGACAGCACTGTAATGTGTGCTCAGCTGAGTGGTGTGAAAGTAACACCGAGTTTGCTGCTTTAGAAGCAAAATGCTCATCACCCTCGTCTCGTTACGGGGGGGTTGGCTGTAAAACTTGGTAATCTCTAGGTGTGAATAGGTCTGCTGAGAACAAGGGGCTGCAGACAGTCAAGGGTCGGGTGAAGGAACTGCTTGGAAGCTCCTTGCCTGTGAGAATTCCAGCCCTTTCCTTGGCTGTTACTGCCTTTGTGAAGGCACAGGCAGTACCAACACAGGCAATAACACCAACCCTCATAAAACTTTTTCTGGGCTGACAACTGTGCCTTCCACTGTCCTGCTGTAACATAAGCCTTAGCAGGACACAAGCTGACCTTCCTCTGCCAGGGAGGAGTGCAGCACCCTGGCACCTGCTCTTCATCCCCTCGGGCTGTTGCAAGAGCTCTGAGAAAGCCTGTGGTCCCTCCATTGCAAATTAAAATACTAGCAAAGACCTCCTTCACATACACTTTTTATTATCACCTTCTTTTGATTCTGCACTTGGAAGTCAAGCTCTTTAATATAAATTGGCTTGCACCTGAACATCTCCCACTTCCTCACATATATGAGCCTTTTGCCCTTTTGGACAGCAGCTCAAAATTCAGGATTTCACGTTAATGTGCTGCAGCTCCTCATGTAAGAATTGGGTTGAGCAGAAGCAGGTGAATAAATGCTGCTATTTGGCAGTGTTGGACATGGAAGTATTTGTCATAGTACACTGATGTATGATGCCCTTTCACATTCTCCACAGACCACTTGAACTTAAAAAAAAAAAGATGGCAAAGAAAATTAATGGAATTTTGTCTGAAATGTAGTCACTGGGAGAAAGGGAAGGAAACCTCTGTGATATCTATTGCTGTAAACTGTCCTGTTCTGTAATAGCTACTTCATCTAAAATACCATCAACACTGCCAGATTTTGCAGCTGTGGTGCTGTTCTTAAACCTCCTGCTCGTGGAAATCTATGTAGGTTTTTGTGGTGTTTTTTGTTTGTTTGTTTTTGTTGGGATTTGGTTTTTTTTTCTCCTGATAATTTCTGTTTCACTAAAAACTCTTTCTCAACCTTCTACCTGTTGCATTTCTCTGTGTGCTGCCTTTTAGTGCACAGAAGAGCTTTGGCATAAGATTTTCCATATCTGTGCATTTATATAGGCTGAGGACTTGGGTCTTAAAATGTATTCCTCTCCACGGGTTGTTAAGTCTGTGGCCAGAAATTTAGGAGAACGGCTAGCTGGCCCAGCTTCCAAATATTGAAAAACCTCAAAGTAATGTAGGACATAACTGAAATCACATAAAGTTTGGGTATGGGGAATGAAGCTTCTGGCACCTCATTTTCATTATGAAGATGGCAACAAGAATGGAAAATGTCACAAGAATAATTCACATATGTTTGGTCTTTAGTACTATAATTACCTAGTCCTTCTTGCTTTGGTCTCCCCTTTTCCTACATAGCTTTTGGGAAAAAGTGGGTTTGGCTTTTAATGGCCTAATAAATACAAGTAATAGCTTGTGATTTGTTTAATATTTTGAACTGAAAGGTCAAGGGTAGGAAGATTAAAAAGTCATTGGGGGAAATGTTCTCAGTAAAAGCCATCTCTTGCTGGAAGTAACATAGCTTCTTAAATAAGCATAAAATCAGTTTAAGGCAGCTCTAAGCCCAAATTAAAGCAGAAAGGAGAATAATGTTAGTGTATAGATACTACCAGCTGTAGAAGGGTAAGTGAAATTAAAAACCAGACAGGGAAATCATCCTTAGTATCCCCCATAGGGTCTCTGCAGCACTGATTATAATGATTTTGTTGGATTTTTGAGCGTGTGCATCTGTCTGAAAGTCAAGGAATCCAAAGTAATGACTGAAGTGTTCTTGAGTCTCTGCATTCAATGCCTCAGATGAGACCGAAGCATGGAGTATTTTATGAATAGCTACCTGCAGCCAAAAAACTGACTTAAATTCGAGCATCTGCCCACATCCCATCTCCTCTCCTCTCCCAAGTCTGAGGTTCCCCCTTCCCTTCTCTTTGGAATGTGAGAGAGATGGAGGAGGAATTAAAGGACTCTTTTGTCGCAACTTTTTTCCCTGCTCTGAAGGTGCTCAGTTATGCTGTCCTGCCTTGCCCCACTTCTCTCCTCAGCACTGCTGCGGAGTGAGTGATGCAGTAAAGCAGCTCTGATGATTCAGGGCTGCTTCTAGAAGTGTTATTTGTGCACTGTGAGAGATGGAGACCCGAGACAGATGGGTCCCTTTCTGCTCTCAAGGATGCTCTGGAGGGTTCGCACATTTTCCTGGGGCCTCAGGCAAGTGTACTGCTTGCTTTCCTCTGAATAGTCTGTTTCGATCACAGAAAATGGGATTGTGTCTGCAAAGATCTTGAAATACGCTATTAATTTTGCATATTTGTTCTGAGTGACAGTGTGGGAGCCTTTTCTCTGGAATGTATTTTCATTAAAGCAAACAGGCTGAGCAGACACATGATGGGGGTGTCTAGCTGTGTATTCTGTAGGTAGAAGGCAGGCTTTTTATCATTTTGGTGGAAAGAGGTGAGGAATAGGATCTGGGGCACTGTTAAGAGTTTACTGTGCATTTGAGAATATCTGCTTTTTTTCATAATATAGTCCTCCTTTATCTCTGGTGGATGTGGGAGCACAACCCAGCTTCACCAGGCTGAGAGCTCAGGTGAGAGCTGCCTTCACCACTTCCACAGGTCTGCTGGTCCCAGTGCAAGGCACCAGGGGCCACACACAACTGCTTGGTGCTGAAGGTGTGATTAATACCAAGGGTGGTGTTTTCTCTCAGCGCTGAAGGTGGAAATGTACCTGCAATTATCATCCTCCAAGTTAAAAATGTTACCGCAGCAGTGCTAGGTCATCCTGACCTTCCGCGGCGGAAAGAGAAAACATTATTTAGTACTTCTTTTATAGTTTTTTAAGAGCACCTATTTTTCCCTGGGATGTTCTGAGCAGTTAAAGCCAGCCCTCCCACAGAGTAGGATCATGCTCTTCTTATTTAGTTGCAGAAAACATTTACCATATACTACGGCAAATCACACAATCAATCTTGATGCTAATCATTCTCTGCTGGAAGCTATTTACTACAAAAACTTCTGAAATTTTCTTACTAGCTGGAGAGCAGGCTGTCACAGCTGAAAGAGTGATTCACTTATGTTTAAAAAAAAAAACAAAACCAAAATTGAATACTTTGAAATAGGCTTGAGTATTTCAGATTAGATGGGTAAAGGCTGAACAAAGAGACACTCAGAAATTTTCTTCTTCAGTAGGGCTTCTCCTTTAATCCTCCCAGATCTAATTCTAGCTAGTGACTTGCCTCAGCCTTTATTTGCTCCCATGCTGCCATTTAAATGACTGGCCTCTGATGATTTGCATTCATTGTGCTGCAGTGGTTTTGTCAGTGCTAACTCTGGTTTGCAACAGCAGCTGTGGCTGTGCCTGGGTGTGCTCCCTTCATGCCCAGAGCAGAGCCTCCAAAGGAGGTTTTGGTATTGTGCTACCCATGAGCACTGTGGCAAGTTTTGCCCCTCATGCACAGCGAAAGAGCTGCCACCTGGTTATGTGATTTAGAAATTAAAAAGTTCTGCTGAGCCCTCAAAACCTGCTGTTTCTGGTTTTATTTCATATGAAGCACACTATTGTATTCCCTTCTATATTGCTCAATTCAGCTCTGAGAAGCAAATGCTTAGATTTCTGCTTCTGACTCATGGAATCATAGAATGGTTTGGGTTGGAAAGGACCTTAAAGATCATCTAGTTCCAGCCCCTCTACCATGGGCAGGGAAACCTTCCACTAAGCCAGGTGGTCTAGTGCTCAAAGCTGCATCCAGCCTGGCTTTAAAAGCCCCCAGAGGCGTCCCCAACTTCTCTGGGCAACATGTTCTGATGCCTCACCACCCTCACAGTAAAGAATTGTGGCATATACTCTTCTTCTAGAATATTTCTCCTCCTGATGAAAGCAGAGAGCTTTGGTTTCGTTACAAAATGTCTGGTGCCTGTCTGTGATGTTCCACTACTTCCCCAGAACACTGCAGTTTGCAGATGAGGGAAAAAAAGTATAAACCCAAAAATCTCTACTGGGATCCAGCCTGGCTAATTGTGCTACAGATCTGTAGAGCCAATTATTACCAAGCAGAAAATCATCACTCTGTGCAACTTACCTGTGCACCTGCATCCTGTGGCATGGCAGCAGCAAAGGGACCGATGGAGGGGGATGCATCAGTGCTCAGCTTGTGGAAAACCTGTTGGATGTGCAAAAGGCCTCAGGGGCCAAGTTCTGTGCTCCTTTAGGAGCACGGAGGAGGAGCACCTCGGTGTGCATGACAGCTTAGACCTCTTGCTGTGCTCTGTGGCCGTTCTGGCTGTGCTTGGGTGTAGCAAGGATAGAGAGACTCGTGCCAGTTTGGCTTTGAGGGAGCTGGAAGGAAGAGTCAGTGATTCACAGAAATAAAAAAAAAGAAAAAGAAAGGAAGACATGGCAGGCATGTGAAGCTATTGGATTTCTGGAACTTGTGGTAGGTCCCTTCAGAAGGGAAATGTATGGGCACAACAGAACTGAACAGGGATCAGAGTTGTTCTGGAAAGGAAACAGGGAAATTTTCTTTTAAATGTCTCTCTGGTACAGAGCCGTAGCATTCCTCACCCTCTGCTGCACTGTATATTTGATTTGCTTTCCAAAATCAAACAGCTTAAGGTTTGAGTCACCCTCCATTAGGTTGAACAAAATGAAAATGCCAACACTTTTGGATCATGTTGGCGTGGGCCTTAAATTGGAAAACAAACATAGCACCGAGCTGCCCTTCCCAATGCGAATGGAGAGAGAGAAGCTGTTTAGTGAAGTGTGGAATTTGGAGGACTGGGTCTTTTGCACTGCTCTCTGTGTTGGGGAAAATCACTGGACAGCAGAAAACTTCAGTCTTTGTTGAGTAAGTTCTGCTTCTCGACTGGTTTCTGATGTTACTGATCTTACCCGCTTGTCTTTTATCTTGTTCGCTGCTCAAAAGCTGATTCACAGGAGGAGGTCTGATAACTTAAAGCAGAATTATCTGGGACACCAGTGAGAACAGTTCAGCCCCCAGTGTGGGGGTGTGGGTTCCAGCCTCTCTTACCATCTGAGCGCAGCTTTTCTGGTAGGAGACGGAAGGAAGGCGGGAGGAGGTTTGTCCCAAAGTGTCACAGAGTGCAGCATGGAGCAGAGGGTGTCGTGGCAGGCGCTACACCTGCGGTCTCAACATTTCCCATTATTGGATTCCCTCCTTCCCACCTCCTCTGCAGATGGCCACAGCAGAGCCTGAAGGCAGGAGGAGGTCTGGCCATCAAAAGGCACCGGGGAGGCTAAGGCTACAGGAAAATGATGTTACATTGTGAGTCTGAAGGGGCCTGGACAGAAAAGCACCAGAGGCTACAGGTGAGCTGTGTGGGGGAAGAGTGAGTGGGATGTCAGCAGAGAGGAATGCAGGCTGGATTTTCCCAAGGGGATGAGGTGCCTCACATAATCCTTAGTGCAAAACAGGCTCAGTACTGTTTCAGCAGGGCTGTGATGCCCAGATTAATGAATTTAAGAGCCGCGGTGACCGACTCTGAGAGTAGCAATCCGTTCTCTGCTGTGCAAAGCACAGTGCAGGCAGTGCCTGAGCTGCAGTGTGCTCTCACTCAGTGCTCCTCTCTGAGTGTCCCACTGGACAGCAAGAACACATTTTCTCTGAATGGTGGTACAGGGCAGGAGCTCCTGTAGCTCTCAGGGGCATGGGAATGGCACAATTGAGCCCTCCCTGGGTTCAGATTGACCCCTTCTCAGGTGAGGTGGGCAGACAGCTTGTGCTTTTTCTCTTTCATGTGCCCTACCTCTATTTCTGCAGCATAAAGAGGAGCAGTGATGGAAAACCACTGCAGCCTGATGGAGTCATGGACACAGGAGTAGATTTCTACTCTGATTAATGATTTCTATCACTTAAAAAAGGGCATTTTAATGTTTTAACTACCCATTTCATAATGATCAGAGTTTTCAGGTTGTACCGCGGGGCTGATTAATGTTCACCTCAGGTGTGCCAGAGGCTCACGTTTATTACACACGCTGCACACCCATTAATCGGCAGCGCAGCGCGGGCTGTCATCCCGGATTGCTTAATTACATTGTCTCCCCCTGCCCAGGGCGTATGTGTGTTGTGCAAAGCCATAAATACTCCAAGAGGCCCATTTCCACCAAAATCAATAGCAGTTTTGCTGTTGCACTGGGATGAGAGCTGTGAAAGTAGAATAATGCAGATAACAGGGACTTTCAAGTGGGAAGAGGGGCAGCAAAGGATGCATGAATTATGAAGGATTAAACTTAGAGGTGATCTGAAAAAATTACAGGATAAACTGGGAAATGTTAATGGAGGCATAAAAGTAGGAAAGAGAGAAGGCAAAATGAAAATTGGACAAGAAGTAAAAATAAATGAGAGGGATTTCAAGTGGATAAAGAGTAAGAAGTGAATGAGGCAACAGGGATTCTGCAAAATGGAAAGGGTAATTTTGCAACAGAAGCTGCAGACATTGTTGAATAAATAAATGAATGATGTGTCTCTTTCCACAGAGCAGAGTGGGAAAATTCAGTGTAACAGAAATAGGAATGTTCCAAGGCAAGGGCCATCCATGTGGAGCAAGAGAGGAAGAAGAGTAGAAAGCCCATCACTGAGACAAGCACTGGACACCAAGGCTCCCTTTCTGGTTCTCCTGGGAATTTGCTCTGGGATATCTAATTGGTCTGCTTATCTCTGTGCACTTCATCCTGGGTGGTGATGGTCTTCTGGGATGAGATCTGTTCTTTTTTTTTAAGTCCAGAGATTTGGTTGCAGGCAGGACCCGTCTGAGTACCTGTTCTGCTTCTGCAGGACTGTTCTTCTACAGCCTCTGTTCACCACCAAGAAACTGCCAGATTTGTAGCATTTCTGCACTAGAGTAACTGAATAGATGAAAAGGAGGGAAATGTAGACAAAAAGAAAATGATGACATTTTTGGCAGCCCCATCTTTTGCTTTTTTCCTGTAGAATAGGATTTGGAAATATATTGGACAGTTGACTTTCTCTTGTTATAAATATAAGTGCAACAGAATAAAGAAGGATGCATCGGACCTGAATGGGTATAAAAATTTAACTCAAGTAGTCTGTAGACCTAAACTTCAAGGTGTGTTATTTTGTATCAGTAAAGAGCTGCTAAATGTGGTCATTCTCCTTTTTTACCACCTGATTAGAACCAGGAAGAGCTGTGAAAATACGAGGTATCATTAAAGAATTTAGCTGAGAAGGATATGATGTAATAGCTGCAGACTTCAAATATTTGTGTTTAGAGCAAAGAAATAAAAATACACCTCAAAACTTATAGGTCAATATAGCAAATTCCAAAAAATTAGTTTGACAAGCATACTGAGTATCTCTCATTCCATATAAATCAAAGGTAAATAACTAGGCAGGCAAACCTGGAAAGGTTTCAAGAGAATAAATGAACATTTGCTGGGAGGGAATGAAAAGATATACAAAAAAATAGAAAAGCAACAATAGCAAAAGAAACAAACAAAGGAAAAATCCAAGCTTTACAGGCTGTTGCTTGTATCTGGACAAAACCACAGTGCAAGGATGAGAACAGAAGATGAATCCAGGATCTGTTCAGCTTTAGGGCCTTGTTGCCAGATTGTTTTAGGACCACATTACCCTTTCTTTTTAACCAGTGTTAAAATAATGTGAGAAGCTTGATGTACAAGCCAGCCCTGTCTGAACAGCCAGGGAAAGAGCATGGGGTGAGTGTCATGAGCCCGGCACGCTGCAGCTCCTGCTGGACAGGGTGGGATTGAGCCCCTGGGGGAAGATCGGCTGAGTGCAGGGATGGAGATACCCCCGGGTAGAGAAATCAGCTCCAGAGATGGCAAAGCACTCCATGTGAGGTAAGAGGATGAAGTGAGCTGGTGCAACCACATCCCTGCAGGCTGGAGAGATAAATTCAGGTGCTATGGACACCTGGGCATTACATCTGTGGCATGCTGATAAGGCTGTTATCATTTTTCTCCGTTGAGTTTTTCTTTCACTGTGGATGAAGGAGTATTAAACCACACTATGCTATTTATCTGTTTAAAAAAGCTGTTTTGACAAAGACCTGCTTACAGCACTAAGAGTACATTTTCTTTTTCCTTTCCAATAATAAATCTTTCATAAAATTAAGGCATTGACATTACATCTCTGTTAGGGTAATTTACTCCCCACAGTAATTTTGACTTAGTTTGTTCTACATGGAGTGATATTTTAATCATCCTTTCAGTGCTTATTGATGAGGGTTTGCTGCAAAAGATGAGAAGATTAGTTTAAAATTATCCCTTGTGAATTTAAAACAATAACAAAGAAGTGAACACAGTCTAAAACAAATTAAGAAATGTAATAGACTTAATAAAAGGCTGATATTTTATTCAATGTACAAAAATGACTGCAAGACTCGCTGTGGTGGGGCTGCGCATACTCTTATCAAACTATGTTTTTTTGTTTCTTTTTAATTGAACTGGCACAAATCTCCCCCTCTCTAAAGGTGAGTGATGAATAAAATAAATGATTTATATTTTGTCCAATAATAAAATAGTGCTACCTTGATACAGGCATCATATAAAACCCGCGCCTCATTCCTGTACCCATCACCTGGGAATAATTTGCATTTCCTCACCCAGCAGGAGGACCCTGGTTTCAAAGCTTTGTCCTCATCAACTCTGAGCTCTTCCTCAGTGTATGAGGGGGTAGACTTCTTCAAAGATTAATTAACTGCCAGGTCAGAGGGCGTGGAGTATCTTCCTCAACCACCAGGATCCCTGCAATGCTGCAGGGATACCAAAGGGCATCCTTAAAGGCTGAAATTACAGCTTCAAACAACGACTTACCTTTTTTCTTTAACTAAACATGACACAGTTTCCACAACCTCCACAGTCTCCAGCACTGATGTTAAGTGCTAACCAGACAGATGAAGAAAGTCACAGTGCCAAAGTCCTTGGATGGCTGAGCTGTCTCGGATGTTCGAGACCTTAGCGAGCCTCTGCCCAGTGAGAAACAGAGTAATCACATGCAAAAAAAGAATATCACAGGGCATTTTTCCCAGTCTTTCCCAAGCACTGAAGAAAATGCGTTTTTTAGGGAAATATTCCAGCTAAAAATCTTTTTCCAAGGTGGGAACTGAATAGTTGCATGGAACTGGTTCTTCAAGAGCAGTGGGGATGGGAGGAGCTGAGGCTTGAATGCGAGAGAGTCAGGCATGGTGGCCAGATTCCTCCTTGCCTTGGGTCCCTGAATCCCTGGGTGGGGATGGGGTTTTGTGTGGGTTTGTTCTACACTTTTTGTCTTAAATCGTGGCTGCACCTTGCAGTGTCATGCTAAACCACAGCTGCCCATGTCTGTGCATACACCTGCACCTATATAAATGTACACAAACTTGGCACAAACTGCTCTGGCTCTCCTGGGGTCGCTTGTGCTTCGCCAAGTGATGAACGCTGGCACTTTGGGCCGCTGTGCAATTTGGGAGTTTTGCTGAATTCCTCAGAACTGCTCAGGATTTAAGGCCCTATTTGAGTGTAAAATGTGATTAGCTACAGAGAAGTGACTTTTTATCTGTCTGATGCACCTTTCTTTCAATTTAGTCGATGAATGCGCAGTGTCAGCCTGGTCACAGGCGTTTCTCTTGTGATCCTAGGAAAGCAGCTGGTGGCACTTTTGATGCTGATACCTAATTATTCACTCTTTCTGCTGCCTATTGGCTGTGTGGTCACTGTTGCGTGCTGAACATGGATGGGGAGAGGCGTGGTCTTTGGAGAGCACGGGTGGTGAGAGGTCTCATTCCTCACACTCAGGACACCAGCTCGATGTTTTGGCTGGGGAAGGATGCTCATCAGTGGAGGAGTAGCAATATCTTCAGTGCTCCCCGTTCAGTCTGCAGAAGAAAACATTTTGCTGTGCCCTTTGCATCTGGGTTCAGTAATGAAGCCTTGCATTACTTTAATTATACCTATTTACTTTGTGTGGGCACTGCAAGGCTTAATTAAATGTTTATGTATATGCTTTGAGAGGCTCATATGGAAAGCAATGCAGAATAGCTACATGTTAATCCTTCTATTGATTCACATTATCGTGCCCTGGTGTGATGAGCTTAATCATTTGGGGGCTCAAAGGTCCGTTCCATTGAATGGAAAGACAATATTGCTGCTTGTCAGGTGGCTGAACAGCACCCAAGTGTAATGTCCAGCAACCTTGGCCTCTGTGGCTGCAAAATACAATATTGTAGCTACCTAAAGCTTTCCCTCCATCCACTTTTCCAGAGTAATGAATAGCAAGAAAATATTTACCAGATATTCTGCGTGCTACTTCAATTTAATTATGTCTTCTCTGATTTGAACAGAAGGCGTATAAAGCGTGCCTGTATACTTCTGTGGAAGTCTTAAATGGAAGGAATGGGTTTTGCCTGATTTGCACAGCCTGTCGGGGACAGACCTCAGTGTCCATATGTTGACGGCAATAAGATGATCGTTATCCAGCCCATGCCTCCTCTGTAGGTAGAGAGGTAGGGATGCCCCGAGGGTTTAATTCCCAAACTTTCATTTCCTTCCTCTATTTTCAGCTGCTATTAACTTTAAAAGCATTTTTTTTTTTTTTGCACGAGGAAGGATTATGCACAGCACTGACACCTTATTACTCAGTTGGGTTTGCTGATTGGCTGAAACTCAAAAGTCTTTACTAGTTAGGCTAAAACATTAAAAATGTCTTTTGATAAATGATCTGAAGGGAAAATCAAGCAGATGGCTTTTAGGCCCATCTCACAATGCAACTTTGCAGGGAAATAATAGTTTCAGTAATGGGTTATAGAGCTTTATTTAAATCACTATACTATTTAGTGGAGAGGGGTGAATCATTTAGGGTTTTTGGAGGGTGTTTTTTTCTTTCCGTCTGTTTTTTCAGATTTCTCTCCTTGAAATGAACTGAAGCACACTTTGAAGTGCTGTGAAGTTATTCTTTCTTCACTTTTTGTAATTGGTCCATCGCTTTTCTGCTGCTGTCTCTGATTTTGTATGGGTGATATCCCCTGACTTTCCACAGCCTGCTTCCTGATGGATTCATTTACTGTGTGTGTTGCAGGGGCAGGATTTATGTGCCTCAACCTGCTGCCTCCAGCTAGAGATCTCCTCTGTTATAGTGGGTTTATAAGGTGAATTACAGCTTCTGGGAGGCTTTGTGGAAAATTGTAGGGAAGTTAGAATAAGTATTTCTAACCAGCTCGTTTGGCCTCCAGAGAGACTGGGCAGGTGCAGCAGGGATGGGCAGATCCTGGGAGGGATCTGGGAACTGCAGGACTCCCTTCTGCAGGGAACCAAGGTGCCCAGCATCGGTCTGTGGGCATAAATATCAACCCCATGGTTCAGATCTGTAGGCAGAGGTGCAATCGGGGCATGACTGGGAATTTGTGGTTATTGTGTGAGACACAAAGCCCAAGCTTTGGGAGGGCAGGAGCTGCTTTACGCAGTGCAGGTGAAGAGAGGTGCTAGAGGAGCTGCATTTTTGATGTGTTTTATCACCCAGTCTCTAAGGAGCAAAGCCTTTTAACCTGCTTCCAACTGAGCATTCCAGAAATCAAATGTCAAAGATCTTTAGCTGCTTCTGAACATCTAAGCCAAAAAATGCTGGCCTCGTAGGCATGCTCATTTTCCTAGTGATAACACTTTCCTCCTTGAAATATGCGCTCAGTCCTACACTCTTCATTAGATATTGGTGAAATCTTTGGAATAAATGCTGGATGTAATTTCCCAGATGCTCTAATTTCTGCTTTTAGCAGAAAATTACAACACATTTAATGTGGGCAATTTTTTTTTTATTTTGTTCAAGTCAAAAAATGAGAAGGGAATGTTTATTCCAGCATGGTACTGATTCAGTGTGAGCTGGAAGACAGATAATGGGTATGCCCCATGCTCTAGCACAGTAAATGCCTGAGATGATGTCTTTGTTACTGTCTTTTCATAAATCAATGCAGCATCCTGTCGAGAACTGAATGTAGAAACACAAAAGTGGCTTAGCCTAGATAAGAGAGCTGGGCCTGTAGTGTTTCAAAGAGTCTGAAACCAGAAAGACTAAAAATGGGCTCCAAGCTGCCAGCAGTTTGTTGTCTTGGGGGCATTGGCTTTTCTGCAGATGCCTGTCTCAGCCAGGGGCACAGCTTCTTGTGGGAGCTGGTCCTGCATCTGCTGGACCACAGTGCCTCTCCCTGGCTGCCTCAGCAGAGCCAGAGGGATCTGGGCTAAATTAAATGCGGAGGAGAAAGAAAGAACATGAGACCTGAAGGAATGTTGTGTAGGGGGCTGTGTAGGGAAGGAATGTGTAGTAGGGGGACAGTCAAAGCTGTCTTAGTTGTCCAAATTGTGCTGGCAGAAAGAACAAAGATAAGAAAATTTTGCTAAGTGTTGTAATATTAGAGTATAGAACAAAATGCAAGTTGTCTCTCATCTCTGCTCTGGCAGGATGGAAAGAAAAATCCTCCAGTAAAAGAAGTACAGGTTGTGAGACACTGAACATGGCCTCCTAAGGTAAAACATGGACTAAACTCCACTGTTAGTCATTATGGTGCTGAGAAAGAGGAGGTTTCTCCTGAGAGGTGTGAGCTTAAAATATAGGGTTTTAATCTTTAATTTGAATCCCTCTGGGCAGACCTTTCTGTCAGCCTGAACGCTTTTGATTTCAATAGCCCTTTGTGGTTCTGGACACACCAGTCTAGCTGGGGGTTTAGATTCCTACTACACACTGGTATAGTAGCTTTTCATACATTTTGATTAAAAACCCTGAAACTCTTAACCTCAAGTGATATAGGTTCTTTGTTTTGGTCTTTTTGGGTTTTTTTTCCAGAGTTCACTCCTTTGTGTAGTGTTTGGTCCCCATTTCTCTGGTCTTTCTCAGGTGATTGCAGACACTGACATTTTATTTTTGGATCATGTAACAGAGATAAATACAACAGGGTGGTAAATGAAACTTCACAGGTAATTTCAGACTGGAGACTCCAGTCAGCACCTCTTCTTTTGGGGGTATAGCTCCACTTGACCCATGAGGGCATTTCATTTTCTGTCTGTGGAGGATGGCAGCTTGGCCAGATATTGAGCATTCCATGGCACTTAGCACCTGGAAATACCCTGTGCAATGAAGGGTTGGTTCTGTAGCACAGTCACATGTTTTGCCCTCAAAGACTGCTTGAAAGTCCTTGGGAATGAAAACTCCAGTGAGGAGCAAACTTTGGAGATAGATGGTACATTGACTTTGCCATTTGCATTTACTGTGCAGCTTGAGATGACTTTTAATTATTCAAAAGAGGCAGAATGTTAGTCACATCTATCTTTGTTCCTCCCCCTAAAGCAAACCCACTCTGTAAATTTTCCTGTGACCACTATACCAATATTTCCCTGTTATAGCTCCTCTGACTTTCACCTCATTTTTTTCCCTTTCCTTTGAAATCTTTTTGTTAGATGTTCAAGATGCAACAGAATTCAGCTACATTGAGTTTTTTCTTATCAGCTAACTCAGAGCAGATTGATCAAGTCTATTCATGTAGCAAACAAGGAGAAGAACATAAACATTTTCCAGTGCTACAGGCACATATCTGGAAAAAAATGTGGCAGTTAAACAGCCTCGTCAACGTGAACATTGAAAAAACTCCATCATATTTATTCATGTTAGGTAAAACTGGGTGTTCAGTGTCTCAGCCTGCACACACATACCTGGCAAGGGGGATGAGAGGGAAGGCAATTCCTCGGTGTGTTTAGAGACACAATCTTTGTATCTCTTCCCTTTGGCATCCACCGCTCCCATCAGCATGGGCACCTTCTTTCTCCTTTTCTTTGTAAGACAAGAGATGTTATTTATTGCAATATTAGCCCATTTTGTGGAAAATGCTCTACGAGAAATATGCAAAGCAGAAAGGAGCTGAGTGTTCTTGCTGTCTGATTACAAATGTTTTTGGCCAGTCCATTTAAGCACTGGATGGCATTTGTTTTAGGGGCTTTGAAGGAAATAATGGAAGCCATACAACCCTAAGAGAGAATTCAGATTTTGATTGCTCAGGAGTGAGGTATTTCATCTTGCACATGCTCCATGAAGGAAATGGTTTTAAATATTTATTTAATGTCTTTGAAAATGCCCTCCTGCACAAAAAACCCCCAAAACCAAAAAGAAACAAGAAACCCCAAAAAACTGAAAGAGGAAAAAAAAAAGAGAGAGAGAATAGATAGGAAAGGAAAAAAAAACACCATTTATTAGCAAGAGTTTTAAACTCTGCAAGCCATGTGGTGGTGCTAAAGTTACAAAGGAAGAATCCTCACAGACACAGTCTGACAAAATGTGCAGAATGTGCCCAGATGAGATATGACAACATGTACAAATTATAGCAGTGGCAAACCAGTAAACATGGAAATCTGAGTAAATCAGTCATTTCAAATCTATTTGCCAAACCATGTTTATCCTCTGCAAAACCTCACCATCTCCACAGGAAGCACTTCAGAGCAATCTCTGCAGGGCATTTGCTGGGTGGAGTAAGGATCAGGATATTCCACAGCAGCCTTTTTGCAGACATTACAGCTGATCTTTCAGCCTAATTGAAATGAACAGTGATGATAACTGCATTTTTTTTCAACTTGAGTACCCACTTCCCACTTTGAAATTGCTGCACAAGAAGACATTGAATACTGGGGATAGATGGATTAAACGTTTATGGTTTAAAAGTAAAAGACTGATTATATTATTTTGTTTATGTGTTTATTCCTCATCCCTAAGCTACATGGATATCTTGATATTTTGCAACAAAAAGAGTATTTTTAACAGATGTCAGGTTGGTTTTTTTCCCTGTGGTTTCATCAGTACAGTCTCATCAGTTTCAATGCAGTCCCTCTCGCATGTGACAGTGCAGGATTTATCCTGCAATCTGGAATCTTTTTCTGCTTATTCTTTCTGGCCCACATTCCTCAAATTAAGAAGTGCTTTGTTTAGTGGTGAGCCCTATGAAAGACCAAGACTAGAATACTAGAATTTGTAAGTCCTTCCTTCCTTCCTTCCTTCCTTTCTTTCCTTCCTCTCTTTCCTTCCTCTCTTTCCTTCCTGCTTTCTTTTTTTCTGTTCAATTTTAATCACCTAAGTGTCGCCCTGGATTTATGAGCTGGTTACAGAGGTCCTCAGCGATGAGAACTGACATGGGCCAGTTAGCCTTTTAAAATATATTCTGTGACTAGGGCAGAATAATTGCATTCAAAATCCATGTTTAACATTCATTTACAGGCTTACAAGGAGGCACACTGTATGTGCCATCCCCTAATTTGTACCACTCCGCGAACATTTCCCTTGTCTCAACACTTCACGTTGGGTTTTGTAGACAGAAGTTGAAGATCTGAGCACAGACCTGTTTCTGCCTCAGACTTCCCATGTAACCTTGGGCCAATTACTAAATCTCTGTGTATCAGTTTTTCCTTCTGTAAAATGGTGACTACAAAACCTGTCACAAAGGTACCTCAGGCTGAGCAGATTGAGACGTGGATGGAATACATCTTGGTGTTAATATGATATTCACTTTTTAGTAGACTCACGAGAAGTCTTCATTTCTTTCTGTCCGTCTTCCCTCTGGCTTTTCCCAGCAGATGGCCTAGAAATGTTAGTGGTGTTCAAGGTGTAGGGGGATCACATTGGTTTTGATTGTATTCTTTCCTAATGATTTATATATTCTGAATTATCTATCTACTTCTAACAAACATTGAACTGTATTTTCACCAGTTATCTGTGAGAGCATCCTCAGGAGTTTGCTGATGGCACTGAGCTGAGTTGTGTGGCTGACACATGTGACGGATGGGATGCCATCCAGAGGGACAGGGACAAGGTCGTCAGAGGGATGGAACACCTCTCGTGTAAGGAAAGGCTGAGAGAATAAGGATTGTTTAGGATGGCGGAGAGAAGGCTCCAGGGAGACCTTATTGCAGCCTGTTAGTACTTAAAAGGGACTTACAAGAAAGATGGGAGCAAACATTCCAACAGGGTCTGCTGCAATAGGACAAGGAGGTGGTTTTAAACTAAAAGAGGATGTATTCAGACTAGATATAAGGAAGAAAGTTTTGATGAACCACTGGAACAGGGGTGGCAGATACCCCATGTCTGGCGCTCAAGGCTGGACGAGGATCTGAGCAACCTGGTCCAGTTGAAGACGTTTCTGCCCATTGCAGAGGAGTTGGACCTGACCTTTAAAGGTCCCTTCCAACCCAAACCATTCTATGATCTACCATGAACCCAAGATTTTATTCCCTTTAGTAGTGGGGGGTAATCTCAGCTCAGAGGCCACCATTTTATAATTGTTAGGACTGTGGTGGTTTTTAGCCATATATTTCACTCTGCATGTATCTGCACTGCATTTCATCTGTTGTTTCTTTCCCTGGTCACTCAGGCTGGTAAGGTCTCCAGAAAATGCTCTTCATTGATGGTTCACCCTTACTGTGCTGAATACTTTTCTTTCTTATCACTGAGTTTCACCAGAAAACTTTGCCAATCCATTGCCTTCCTTTGCCCCCTGCTTCCACTCTATTTCTCCTTCCTTCACCCCTTTCCCGGAGAACTTAGGAATGTGTTGGACAGCACAGATCCAGCACAGCCCAGCTCCCTGGAGTGCTCTCCTGGTCACTTCTCCCCTATGCATGAGCTGACCTTTTACTGCTCCCTGTGTTTCCTGTCCCTTAATCAACCAATAATTCAAACCAGGGGTTTCCCCCTTATGCAGCCACAACTTCGTTTCCGTAAAAGCCTGTGGGGTGGGACTTGGTTAAAAGTCATTAGGAAGGTGGATAACATCAGTCCTGCCCATGTCGTCCCCTTCAGAGAGCTCCAATGGGAGCTTGAAGCTCAGTAGTATTGCAGCTTGATGACGAGGTCATCACTGGGTTGTGCTCCAAAACAGTGTTTCAGGTGCTGATCAGTCACTGATGTTTCAGAAGGTGATGCACGAAGTCCGTCTGTGTGCATAAATCCTGCATGTTAACGATGCCTTCCTGGTACACGAGCCCAAGATGTTGCAATTATTTTACCTCAAGGCAGGATCTATCTGAAGGAGGAAGTGGAAAGGGGGACAAGACATTCTGAAACTGAAAAATACCCTGTTGGAATCTTGATCCCAAGAGATGGGGAAATCTGGAAAAGCGGCACTTGCGACCTTAACAAATCCTGTAGATCATGATGTCTGGTGGAAAATCTTGGAATATTTGAATTTTTTAATCAAGCAGATGGAAATGTTTTTATGGAAGAAAATGTGCTGATATATACTTCTTGTGCTCATACTTGAGGTTTTTCTCTATTCTTTCATATAAGAAATTATGCAGAAGTGCTTCTAATGTACCAAAGCACAAATTTCTTAGAGCGCTGCTTTGTTCAGAGTTTCCCAAGTAACCTGCTGTGCTATGGCCAACACTGAGAAATCTATCTGTGGAGAATTTCTGAGTCAAAAAACTCATAAAAAGCTAAACTGAAAAGCCTAAACACGGTTTCATTTCTGTTTGATTCCTTTATTAAAAACCATATCCAGGATGCCCAGCTTCCCTACCCTTCCCCTGATGTGCAGTAAAAATTCCTGTTATTTTCCCGGGAAGAAATGAAATCATCAGTGAAGCCAAATCAGACCTTTCATAAGTCCTTATAAACATATTTCCAAGTTTCCTTTCAATTCGTTTTCCTAAAGATAACATTTAGAGATTTAGATTTCTGTTGGCAATTTGTACCATGCCCCAGTCTAGTGGGAGACCTAGGGAGGGTGTGATTCACTGGTATTGTACTCCAGGCTTACACTCCCTGGTTTCTGTGGGATATACCACCAGCATTTTCCAAGAGCAGAAACCAAACCTCCCCAGACCCCAACGTGAGCAGCAAGCAGCAAAAACATGCAATCACACAGCTGCACGTTGCCTCGCACGAAAACCTTCATATTCATAATGAGAGGTTTGTTGCGGAAAACATTTGTTTGTGGTTTTTACTCTTTCTAAAATGAGGATTCAATTACTGCTGGTTTCTTTTCCCCCAGGAAGCAAACTGTTTTCACTGACAAGTTATTATTTCCCTTAGCCTTGCTATGGGAATGCTTTGTTGCAAATCCACACCTCAGTCTCCCTGCCTCGCTCAGATAGGCTCTTTAAAACCACGAGCTGCATGAGTAAGTAAAACAAATTGAAGTCATAAAATGGAGTCCATGTCTGGCTGGCGAGTGCCAGTTGCTGTATCAGCACCTGCTGTCTGCTCCAATGCAAGTTTTTATTGCGTTCCCACACATTGCAAGCGTTTGGCTTCTGCGGGATCATCCCCCTGATCCTGAGCCATGATGAACCTCCCGTGCTCCTCTGCACAGCTTGGTCCTGGCAGCCCCAAAAACCAGCTCTGCTTTTCTTATGCAGCTGACAGCAGCTCCATGATTCCTGCACTGCCTTGTATATTCAAACCAGCACTGACTTGCAAGCCCGTGGAATTTTTTTGTCAGCCACGAATACATCTTAATAAAGCAGAGTTGGGTGCTGCTGAATATAGCAGTGACATTCGTCTCATGTTCGTCGCTTTGATTGGATAAAGCCCTGGCAAAGGCCTCTCTGAAATGCATCTCAGGCTGCGCCGAGCGAGATGTGAGTTCGGCTTTGTTGGCTCCGTGTGCTGGGGCACCGCGACAGAAGAAAGAAACAATTATCTCACACTGCCAAAGTAATAGCTTTTGCTTATTCCTCAGCAAAAGCATGAGGGCCAAGGCCCCAAACCATTGAAGTCAAGGGAAGGATTCCCGTTGTTTCACACAGCTTTGGATCAAAGCCACTGTGCAAAGGCTCAATCTTTCCGTAGGTTAAAAAGAAAATACTTTCTTTTTTTTTCTTTTTTTTTTTTTTTTAAATCTGAAGAATGAGAGCATGGACATGCTATTTCTAACCCAGCTATGCTGAAATAATGAGAGTGGAGAAGATTGGGGAAAATTCAGATGAAGGCATTTGGAAAAATGATTTACTCATCAAAATCCACAGTTTTAGGGTGACTGAAACTATTTATGAATATGTGGTGAATCTGAGAAACAGACTGTGCAAAGGAGTGGAGAGGGGGGCATTTGTCTACAAATATTTGTTAGAAGAATAGGATTTCATTTAGAAATGTTCCATGATGTAATTTAAAAATAATACAACAGCATTAGCTTGACCCAAACAGAATGTAGTAAATGATCCCCTTCCCCCAAATGATCCTTTTGCCTCCTTCCCCATGCTCCCAGCTTAGCCATCAGAGGAAGGCAGGAGTCTAATTGCCCAGCTGTGATTGTAAAGAAACGACTCCAAGGCACTGTCGCCTGGTTTGTGGCTGAGCCAGAGGAGCACTCCCATTAGCTGGCAGGATAATCATTCCTTGCCGCTTGTTACGGAGAGCGGAGCGCACGGATGTCTCTGTTTAATCGGATGAGATTCTGAAAGCTCTGTTTGGTTCCTGTGGCTTTCATCCTTGGTGCCAGGGTTTTCAGCCCTCGATGGGAAGAATTAAGGCGCTTCCTTTTCTGGCTCTCCCGAAAGGCAGATTGGTTATTACACCTGGATGCAAAAATTAAGCCATCTGCCTTTGTTGAGACAAAGGAAATGAGGATGAGCCTCACTGTAGGAACAAAAGCTTCCTGAGGTTGGAAGGAGCAGCTCTGGATCTGTGTGTGGTGGGCTGGGGGTGTGAGTGTGTGAAAGCAGGCTGCTTTCTCATGGAGTCAGAGGGCTCTCAGACAGCCTTTAGCCATGCCAGGGCTCAGCACTGCTATGGAATGCTCTTGGCAGTGGTACAGAAGCATCATCTCCACTAAGATGACCCTTGCTGTGCTGGGTGTACCTTGTCTCCATCATCTCCTTTCACTCCACATCTTCTCTTTTGGATTTGTTCTGACCACTTCAGTCCAGTGCCCTTCCTCTGCCAGTGACTACAGCAGATACTTAAGACAGTATTTTGAGGAAAAAATATGTAGATCAATTACCTACCCAAATTCCAGCCACCAGCAAGGCAGAGACGTGTCTCTCAATCCTCTAGTTTAATACTCTCAGGTAAACTTTCTGCCATGGATATTTATACCTTCAGCTCTTTCAACACTCTCCAGTGATGAGGTCTGTACTTTAATTCTATACTATGTGAGGACAATACTTCCTTCTTTGTGTTTTAAACCCTCTGCCTAATAATTTTATTAGGTGCTCTCTAGTTCCTGGGTTATGAGCAGTAGTCGTTAATCTTTCCAGATAGGCTTTACTGTGGTTGAACATCATTGTCAAGCTTAAAGTGCCATCCATGCCCCCTCTGTCATCCTTCGTCCAGGCAGAAGTCTGACCTATTTCCCAACTACTTTGCATGGGCCATCCCTTACCCTGGGCACCGCCATGAGTTTTTATGTTCCCAGTGCTTCCTCTTTTGGGGAGAAGAGAGGATAGCAGGATTGCCTGGTATCCAAGATATGACCTGGTGTGAAGGAATATTGTTTGGAAAAAAGCTAGGATTTTAGTCCTCTCATTTCCTTTCCAAATATTACACCTGCCTTTTTGATTCCTGCTGATAACTGAGTTGATGTTTTTGGAGAACAATGCAGAACAGCCTTACGTAGAATTAGCCAATATCCTGTTGTTTTACATTCATCCCTGGAGTTGTTTTCTCAATGCCCATAGCTTCTTACAGCTCATGACAATTTTATCAGCCCAGTACAGCTTTGGACCCAGAAATGGCTGCTGAGGTTTCTATGAGCAGTTTTCTCTCAGTGGTTTTGTCAGGAAGTCTAAAGCACACAGACTGGCCAGAGGAGGAAGTGAGCAAGCAAAGGCATCTGATACCATCACCCCCAGACTTGAGTGTGACAGGCACTGTAAACCTGTCTGAAAGCTCACCAAAATTAGCAGCGTGGTTAAAGATATTTCTGTATGGATTTTAAAATTTTTTTTCAGAAATAAGTTTACCTTTTGTTCATTTTTTTAAGCAGCCTGAGAAAACAGTGGAAGTGCATCCATTTCTCTATATAAAATAGCGGTCTGTTTAAAAAAAAAAATCCTTTAATTTTGTGTTAAAGTGTTTATGCTAGCTTAAACTCACAATGAGAGGTTTCATTTGACTGAATATATAAATATGTTTCCTTAGGAACAGACATTAAAATGAAAATCCATTTGTATTCACCCAGCTTTAAAGGTGATGCTGTGAGAGCAGAACACTGCAGAA
The DNA here is from genome assembly GCA_013397895.1 of Origma solitaria. Classification (NCBI taxonomy): domain Eukaryota; kingdom Metazoa; phylum Chordata; class Aves; order Passeriformes; family Acanthizidae; genus Origma; species Origma solitaria. Next base: position 2,763,964 of record VZRL01003051.1, on the reverse strand, counting down.
TGCATTTCTCCAGCACTGTAGTCATCAGCTTCACTCCTGACCTCCCAAAGCAGCTCAGTCTATGGGGCAGAGCTAAGGAGGCCTTTAAACCAACCTTGTACAAAGTGCCAGGTGAAGGAAAGGCAAAGGTCATGTTTTCACTTCTGGGCAAATCCACTGCCAGCAATATTTGAAGGTCTGCTCTGGTGTGTTGTGTGTGGAACAGGCAGAGTGGCTCCAGGGTAAGTGGGGGAAATCACCTTTAGAAGGGTTTCCTTATTTTCCTCTGGTAACTTGTGGTTAATTCCAACTTGGACTGGTTGGAGCAACCTAAAATAACTAACCCAGGTTGCACTTAATGAGGCAACACTTCGAGGAGCAAACAGGCACCTGAATTTGGTTGATACTTTGGGTAATTTCATCTCCATGACTCGCTGCCCTTCTTTGCCAAGTGAAATAATGTTCCTTCACCGCATTCAATCTGTGAGAAAATTCAGCTGAAGAGAAGTGTCAGGTCTAGATCCAGGGAAGTTCTTGCAGGTTTCAGTGCTTGGCACTGCCACTGCTGTTGGAGATGTCACAGCAAGCAGACTGAAACTTGGTGTTGTTTATTTTCTGCCTCGATGTGTGTTGGATTAGTCTCCACTAGAGTGAAATTGCTTCAGTGAAACAAACCAGGCAAGCACAGCAGCAGCAGGTTCCCTTTGTTACCTGCTTTGAACATTGGTGTGAGGGGAGAGAGAAGGTCAAGTGTTTTTGGGAAGAGCTGCAAGTGGATCTTGTGTGCCTTGTGTGAGACCTCTGAGTCCTGAGCTCTTGCAGAAATGGGGAAATGTTCTTCTCCTCTTCTCTTTTGTGAGGAGATTGGCCCCACAAATGTGCTTTAGCTATTTCCAGGGAAAGTAGGCAGGGGAATAATGTGTTTGCTCCCAGATCCCAGTGGGATCCTAGTGGGGCTTGGGAATGGAGGTGTGAAGATGCTCAGAGTTACCAGGATATACATCCCTCAGAGGATGTCTCAAGTCCTTAAAAATATTTACTGATAGACATGAAATAATTAAGTTTTGGGAACCTGAGACATGTCCCAGGTGAGGTGGAATCAGTGAGGGGATTTTGAAGAAATCCTGGTTTTGTGCTCTGTGAGCCTAAGTCCCTCTGCAGATCAAGGCCTAGCAGGCAAGAAGGGATCCCCTGTGGAAGAGCTCCAAGGAGGTTAAATCCACTAGAAAATAAAATGTGTAACTAGATGCTTAAAGACTATGTCATACACAGCAAGAACTGGGATTACATAGATAATTTAAGTTCAGGTCTGCCTATCTCTGAATAGAAACATCATAAATTTTAGCTCTATTGAAAATATTTTGTGTGATTGATGCCGGTTTAGAGGCAGCAGATAAAGAAATGTTGCTGGTTTTGAACATAAGCAATATTTATTGTAGTGGCTTTCTATGAGTCAAGTCTTCAGGATAGGATCTTCTGGTTAAACAGCAAACATCATGCTCCCTCATGTTTTCTTTAAATGTGAGAGTGCGATTATATCACTGAGAATAAGGATAACACTGCACAACTTGCCGAGTTAAGAGTCTTACAAAGGGCTTTGAAGATAGCAGTGCACAGGGGGTGTGGGACCGTGAGGTTTTCTTTGCTTTGGACTGTTTTCCAGCAATTCCCAGTCCCTTGCTGGCCAGCACTGCCAGGGGCACAACCGGGGACACAACACACCTACTGCAAAACGCCGCCTTGGTTCTGGAGGAGGAGACATTTCCAAGAGGGCACTTATGACAAAGGGTAAATACTCACCTCCGGCTGCTTGCAGAGAAAAGGCTCTTTCCTTTTTAAAATCTATTAGGCAAATAAGAAAAACTGCCAGAGAGATTATTTTCTGGGAAACGGAGTGCTGGGGAAGGGATGCAACATTTTGAAGCACATCTACTACACCCGAGCCGAGTTGTGTCACTTCTAAATGCCTTGGAATAGCATCCTCTCACCCACCCCAACATTTAATTATGAGTATTAATGGGACTTTCAAGAGTGCATCCATGGGGAAATGCACTGCATCTCTGTTCGTTTCCCTCACAATGACACTGCCTGGGCACACTGTGGGCTTTATTGGCAACAGCTCCTCTTCATTTGAGATGTGTAAAGCTATATTTACAGTACAACAGTTTTAATTACTGATACAGCAGCGATGAAAGGGAAGAGAAAGAAAGGGATGATCCATAATTGCCTATTTTTCTCTCTGATCAGCAGGAATTCCATCAGTTTCCTCTGAATTGTTCCCCAGAGGAATGAAACGTATATAAATATGTAAGATGAGTTTTAATTACTGAAAATGCATCAAATGTAGTATATGTTTCCACGGCTGAAACCTTTCCTGGAGTCACAATAAGTGTCCCACAGAAAAATAGGCCACTAATTAGTAAGGAAAGTAAATTAAAATCATACATGACGATATCCACACTAACAGAGTTAGAATGTATCAATTTCACAAGAAAGGGCACTTTAGGACTGGAGCTTCCGGATAAACTTCAAATGAACACAGACGTGCTCCAGAACTAAATCCTCTCTGCTGACCAATGCCCTCAGCACAACAAAGGTAAATCCTGCCCTGTTGCTGTAGTAGCAGATTTAGGACTCGGTTTTAAGGGATGTGAAGCGCTGGCTGCTCGCGGTGAAGCTGCATCCAAATGTATCTGCTTTTCTGGTGGAAACTGGCACTTCACTGAAGCCAGAGCCCTTCCATCTGGAGCAGGCGAGAAGTCTCCTGTAATTTTATACAGAAAGGGGGAAAAAAACCCCAGTAATCCAACCTTCCCAAATCTTTGTAAGACATGGAGGTGTGTTTGCCCTAATTCAGAGCAGGAGCAATTTTTTGAGAGCATAAAACCACCTTTAGGTCAGAGAAATTGTTTCCCACACATCTCTACTTATGAATTTATTTCCAGATATAAAGCAGTGTTGTTTCCCTGGATATTCTGGGAGTGTGGGTGCACTCTCAAAAGGTTCCTTTTTTTAGCTTTGTTTGCATGAGTTTTCCTTGTATTTTGTAGTTGATTAGTTTAGATTGATGCAATTAGCGTAATTAAGTGTAATTATGAATTTTGGTGCAAATTCATGCAATCATATATTTACAATGTGTAATTAGGTAATTACAATATGTAATTTGCAATATAAAATGTAATGTCATTACACAATGCTGATTAAATTTCACATTAAAAAATGATGTCCTGGCACATGGAATGGATAATCTCAAAAGTTCATTCTTTTGGAATATCTTTAGGAAGCCCTTTCCAAATTATCCAACCCCTTCTATTTCCCATATGGAACCAGAACCCTGCAAAAATCTGATTTTATAAAGCAAACATGTTTCCTCATCTCACTGTAGCCAGCTGAGAAAAATGCCCTCACCCTCCACCTACATTTTCCACCCTCTTTCCTACGTACAGACTTTAAAAGAAAAACAGAAAAAAGAGTTCCAATAAAACATGCCAACAATTTGCAGCAGCAGCAAAAGAGCAGTAAAAAAGAGATTTATGTTTCAGAATTGTAATGATTTGTGCTCCGTTTTATTGAATCCATTTTTCTATGTAATATTTAATCTCCAAGCAGGGCATTTAAAATGTAGCAATTAAATGCCTTTATATGTTGATGCATCTCTGAGGACCAAAGATGAAGTAAATGGATTCTGCATGTGGATACTTTGAGGATGTCTTCTGGGAAATGAAATCTCCATTTCAGCATCAGCAGTAAATATTAGCTGAACACCTTCATAGTCCTCTGTGGTGTGTTCAGACAGACTGTTCATCCCTGTGGATGAGGACTAAAGGAATTCCTGTAGTGTTTGACACACATATTCTCAAGATATTGAGGTTATTGGCCAATGGATGTGACAATAGATAGGAAAGTCACTCTCACACTAACCTAGCAAGCTATCTGCATGTCTCAACCTCAGCATGAAAAAAACCCAACTTCTGGGATTTGGCAATATCCCAGCAGGTGTTTCCCTCCATCTGCAGGACCAAAAAGTCCTTTAAAAACATCTCAATTTCACATTAAGGTGACCCATATAATTTGGAGTATAATTTAACCCATTACACTCCAAAGTTGTAGCAGATATCTCAATCATCTTGACAAATTATTATTGCCTGGCCAGCATCACAGCTCCATTTCTACTGAGCCATAAAACTGTGAAGCTCAACATGCTGAAGCTGCTTGTTCTCTTCGAGAAAATGTAATTTAGGTGTTTTTTTTTGTTACTGCTATTCATGGTAAATAATTGAGAAGACAATCAGGCACCACAGAATTTAATTTTAAGCCTCATGCCACTGGCTAGATCAGGCACAAGGGGAGATGGTTTCATCCATGCAAGGAAACATCTTCCCCAACTCTGCGGAGGTTCTGTGGAGAATGAGCAAAGAGTTTCAAGAGCCTAAAAGAGGCTATGAGGTTCTCTTCAGAGTCTTGAGGGACTTCAGGCACTGATGAGCTCCTGATGCCAAACCCCCAGTGTAAGTCAGGGTATATTGGGGGGAACTCCATAGCATCCTTGTTAAAAGGTGATGTGATTCCAGCAGGCATGAATCCAGCAGCAGAGGCTGAAGAAGGGCCATGTCATTTGCTGCTCCACATTGACAGATTTCCACTTCAATCAACGCCTTGGCACAGCCAACACCTTCCTGAGCTCCACATGAGAGCACTACATCTAACCTGACTACAAATCCTGCTTGACTTGGCAAGGAGAAGAGGGCTGAAGCTTCCAACAATTGCATTCTGAACAGCTCTGAGGAAATACCTTTCTCCACTGGTTTCCAAACAGTGTGGTCTTCTCTACCCTTGAAACAGGGGCTTGAGCAGGATCTAGGCTTGCCTTCTATTAGGGCTGAAAGTGAAGTATGAGCAGCACCATAAGCAGAGAATAAGAACTGCTGAAAAGAGAGGGAAACTCATCAGCTGAGGCACTCAGCTCTGTGAAGATCTTTGGAAAAAGATTGTTCACAAAACTCTCACTGATGCTCAAGGAATTTGTGCCATTGGTTTCCATTAATGCCTGTGAAGATTACCCATGAAAATATCCACTGCACAGATGGGAGCATAAATTGTGTAGCTCTCCTATGAAATAAAAGTGGATGTTACCAAATACAGGAAAGGTTTGTGCATAGATCCTGTAAAAACCAGTCTGTGATGTCTGGCTGTGAAGCAAGTCAAAGGGTTAGGTGATGAGAGCATTTGGAATACAAATAAATACACATAATTGAAACAAAAGGGAAAAGCACATATTTTGACAGCAGAAGTACATGTTAAGATAGGAACTACAAGAACCAGGAATTGCTTTTTCAAGATACAATAGAGTCCTTCAAAATGTCTGTAAAGAAAACAAGATTATCAGGATGGCTTTATCATTAGATGAAAAGGAATATTAAAAGACCTCAGTTAGGTCTGAATAAAAAAGAAAAATTTAGAGTAAACTGGCATGGAGTTTATCCATGGTTGGGTTTGCAGTAATAAAGTCAGTGAGGGTATAAGCTGTGTGATTTACAGGCAGTAAGCTTCTGTAAAATTTACAAACTGCTGTTATAAAATGTCACCTTTTATGATGCATTTCTCTCAGCCTGCATATATAAAGGGCACTGCAATAGAAAGAGTAGCAAAGGCAAAGCAGTTTTCTCTCCTACCTAGCAAGATACCTTTTTTGTAGCAGTAGCAGAGATCTATCATCTGATGACCCTGTACCAGGTTTTTTCTCATTAGTTTTTCTGTTTGGGTAGATACACTGCTGGCCTTGCCATTATTAATAGAAAATGTAGGGTGGTTTAAATGAGAGTTTTTTGTAATATGCTCATGGAGGAATAGATGAAGACTCCTCCCATATGCCTCAGTGTATATGTAAAAGAGGGGCTTATGACAGAGTTGGGTAATTACCTGGTTTTTCTGCATTGATTTAATTGCTTGGTCTACAGCTCTGCAAGGCTTAGATGTTGTAGGCCAAAATTAACCTTTTTCATGATGCTCTGAGTTTCTCCAGACACTGACCTTGGGAACTCAGCATCCGTTTCCAGCCTGGCTAGTTAGATCGAGAAAACCTCCAAGAATGACCCTCAAGGTGCCAAGTCTGTCACAAGGCTTTGCTGGAAGGGTGACTGGGTGTTCTAAATGCACCTTTTGGACAAGTTCAGGTGTCACGGATAGGGACAATTCTGGCTGATACTGTCAGATTTCTGGTCACCCTGGCCTGCAGGTGTCCAGGCTGAGCTCCTCAGCTGGTGACTGAGCTCCTTTGGAGTCCCTGCCTGTGTCCTGCCAAAAGCACCCTACACATTCCTCTCATTTTCTGCGTCGACTGAGGGGATATTTCCTGCCCAGAGCTTCACCTCCAGGGGAAAGCTCAAATATTACTTTTGTTGGGCTCTTTGCAGCGACACAGTTACCTCTGACCTAAGGGGAAAGTCCTGATACTCTTCTTTTAGTGCCAACAAAAAAGAAATACACTCTGAATTAAGATTTTAACAGGGCTGTATTCTGGAAGTTCAGGAAAATAAATCAATAATGGTGGTGATAAAACTGCAGTTTAATGGTAGCTGTTTTAGTAAAACAATAGTCAATGCACAGCCATTTTACCACCCTATGGCAATGGTTTCTGCAGTTTACTCTGACAGATTTATGGTTACCTTCATTTAATAATTTACTTCTCCTTAGCACAACCACCGCCATTATAAGTTTAAAATAAGCTCTTTTTAATTTTACTGCACAAAACTCAATAGAGTCTATATCTACTGCCTCACTAGGAAAATATTTGAATTCAAACTGTTCATAAGCAGAAAAACAAATAAATACTGTTTAGGAACCAGCTCTTCTGATGGAAATCGGGTGATCCTCATCAAATCCAGCAGAGAAGTGGTCTGAGAGCATGCAGGATGGAGAGTCCTGTGTCTGTGAGCCTGCCAGTAAACTTGGTCCAAGAGTGTGCTGTGCAATGAATAACAACCAGAAACTGTTTTAAATTCCTCATAAAGTTGTGTTGCAGTAATTCAGGTCTGGAAGTTAGGAGAGCACTGGCATATGAGAGAATCTGGAGTGTCCTGGAAGGAGCAGTTTCGTGCTGTGTCTATAAAGAAAATGCAGACCAAGGGTTGTGCCAGTACAACTCCACAGCTTCTGATGCCAGGGAGGACAAAGAGTGGGATCATTTTTCAACACTGACTTTTGTGGAAGTACTATGACTTGAGGTGGATTGAGTCACATGTGAGTTAAGAGTAACATGATCAAGACATTGTGTGCAAGAGGAACAGAGAATAAATGCAGTGAAATCAAGTGGTATAAAAAAAAAAAAAGAAAAACTAGAAAATCAAAATGTGTAGATGCTGTGGCTTTTAATGAGGACTTTTGGGGAGCTTTTTGAATGAGATCTTCAGCACTATGTGTTCCTCTTGTTGATATCAAGACTATCTTTCCAGGCAGTGGTCTAAGGCTGGACTTTTCAGGCTCTCATGCGCACAAAGTGTGTGATCACACTTCAGGTCATGCCTCAGGGGCTGTGCTGGTGCCTTGCTCTGCAAAGTGCAGTGGGGACAAGATCAGACTTGGGGAGTGCTGTGTCTGGGGCCAGCAGGAACTGCATAGGAAAGGATGTGTCCTGTGGGGAAGGTGGTGAAGTTTGGAGGCAGAGAGGTCCCAAAGAAGGAAAATTGTGTGCATCTCTTGACAAGAATTTGCAGCCACTGTTTCTTCCTGCCCTATCCTTGTTTCCTTTGGATTTTGAGCTTTTGTGTTGTGTTTTGTTCCTGGCCCGTGGATTTGAGTGTGATCACTGAGAGGCAGAAACATGTAAAGTGTTCTAAAAGCACTTACAGCAGTTTGTGGAGGAGACAGGTGAGCTTATAAAGCACAAGATTAACATTGCTGCTCCACAGATTAGGTGACTTAAATCAGGATGCAATGAGGCTCTGTGTCAGGGCTAAAAATAGAGAGCAAGCCTATGGGTCCCTTTTGCATAAAGCTGCCCCTTCTCTATGAATGTGCTGGCCTGGTCCTGTTGAAATAAATCCCAGCAATTCCACTGATTTTAATGACTCAGAATGGACCATGAGCACCTGCTCTTTCAGGTCTGTCTCCTGCACTAATATCTAGTTTGGATTTCTTTCTGCAGCATATGTTAAATGCTCGATAACAAAATATTTGAGCAAATCCAACATTTTTTCAATGGAATTATATAAATTAATGATGCATAGATCAACAGAATTATATTGTTTCATCAGCAAATACAAAAAGTTGGCGCTTCAAAGCACAAAATATTTTGTACAAATACATGCTGTACCCAATTAGAAAGGCAAAGAAAAAGTTTTGGTGTATGTTGAAGAATTTCTTCTCTGTATAGAATTACTCTACCAAAAGTCTTTGAACGCTGGCTAACCTCCTTTGGCAACAAAGGACGTGGCACCTGTATTTTTAGAATCAAGTCTGTTTCCTTCCTCATTTCTGCTGTCTTGAGGATTAGATAATATTAAGTTGCACCAAGGAACTGAACCTGAATCAAACTCAGTTCTATGCTATTGGGGACTGAAGTGCTGCAAAGCCATATTTGTGGGGTTGATGGGCACAAAGAGTTTTAGGCATGATGCAAACACGTATCTGATATAATATCTTTCATTTCACCCACTTACCCTATCATTTTAAGTCCCCTTCCTGTAAAAGGAGAAGTTAGAGAATTAGAGATTTAGAGAATTAGACCTGTCCAAATCCAAATATTGAGTTTCTGTGCCATATGTACATGCCTGCACATTATTTTTCCACAGGCTCTCCATATCTTCACTGCACAGAAGAGGGGCGCTCAAAGAATGGGTGGATGTTTGCTAGCTGTGTTTTTCTCACTGTTCCCTGAGCAGCCCTATGAATTACTTGGGCACACCACTCAAACCTTGCTCAGCAAACAATTGTTATTTTCCTCCTGGGCTCTCCTTTAACGTTTGTTGCTACAGTACCTAAATGCTTCACAAATATTAAGGTACTTATTTTTATACCATTCACCTGGACATGCAATAACTCCACTTTACTGATCATAAAATACAATACAGGAAAAGAGGTTAAAAATATCCCCATCTGCATACCCAGATGGAGGCATGGGAGCTTGGACTTTAGCACATCACTCTCGGCTGGAGCTGCACAAGCTCCAGCCTTCTGTCAGCACAACTCCTGTGCCTTTCTAGGCATCTGGTGGTGCCCTTGTTGCCAGTGACACTGGAATTCTTCTTGGCAAATGTGGGGAGGGGTACCTCTTCTCAGGGGCAGGGAGACTCTAGCCCTTCTGGGTCTGAAGACTGAGTGTTGAGATGCCTTGAGCTGGCATCATCCAGCCACGATCATCATCTTGCAGGTGGAGATCACCTCACACGTTCGTGAATCCCTGTCCCTTCTGCAGGAGGATGAGGGATTAACAGTGGAGACTCTCATTGCTTTTCCTAGACATTGTGGCTGCTCAGTTTCCATCTCAGTTTTGGAGCCCAGCTCCAGATAAAACTGGGACAATCTAGGAATGTTTGAGAGGAATTGCAATTAATACACAAAGCTAATGGAGCGCTTGCATTTGGCATGGGTCAAGGCTCCTGCGTGTTACCTTGGAGATGGCGCAAATAATTTCTATAGGCGCATCTTGCAGAGGGCTCAGCTCTTGCGTTCAGCGTGTTGGAAGCTCAGGAATGCCTCTTGCTCTGTACCTTCTCGTTATACGGTGTTCAGAGCTCGGTGCGTGTGTCCAGATGGTTGCAAAACCACTGCAAAATCTTTTTCCAAATAAACTGCCTGGAGATGCTGCTGAAACCATAAAGAAATCTGCAGGCTGATGTGGTTTTTACAGGACTATGGGCTGCAGAAAAGCCAGAGACAGAATTATTCAGAGTTGATACCCCTCTGGAAGAATCCTCCCCATCAGACTTGCAGGTCAAAACTTAGCAAATAAAATTTGTAATGCATAAGATCCCTTCTGCTTACAGGAGTTTCCTCATCAGCTGTTGTGCCTCCACACTGACACATATTCCCACCAGTTACCAGCCCAACGTGGATTTTGGACTGCAAAATCAGGCAGAATTGCAGCACCAGGTGGAATGGCCTCAGGCCAGTTTCTGCAGCCCAGTGAGCCTCACACAGGCTCTGAAGTAATTTTTGAGAGCCTTTGAATGACTTACACAGAGGATATATTAAATATGCCTTAGGGGAAGAAAAGCAAAAGACCGAATTATTCTAAGACCTGCAGAAGTAATATTCAAATGTCTAACGAGTGCTCTGGTGTCCTGAACTGAACCAGAGGAGGGGATCAGTTTTATCATGGCCGATGGGTTTCAGACATCAGCCAAACTTTCCCTCTTGCTCCTACACAGGAAAATAATTTTCTTGGCTTAGATGGGAGGAGGCGGGGGAACTGCCTCAATAGTAGCAATATTTGCACAGGGCAGCAAGAACACTTGCTAGAGGGATTAAACTCCCCCCTCACCCCAAAATTCTGTGACCATCCCGCCCCCAAAGAAATAGGATGGAAGAGGGATGAAGGTACTTTAGGAAATTGACTCGTGGTTCTGAAGATATTATGAAAACCTCTGTTTCTGATATCTTCTATTCAAAGCATAAGTACTTTTTCCCCCCAAGAATGGGCTTCTGCTAACCTTTTATCCTAACCTGTGGAAGGAACAGCTGTTTCTACTTGTGAGAGAGAAATTAGGCAAATGCTTGGTTAGTTGGCTTCTGCAAAAGCCCCTGTAAAGCATCAATGATCACCCAAGAAACATTTAATTTTTGTAGTTTTCAGTGAGAATTTGGACTGAACTTGTGAACAGACACAGCTTCAAAAAACCACATAATCATCTGATAAGTTAAAAGGGTAGGGGAAATGGATACTGGGATGACAACCAACCAACATTTCTAACAAAAGGCAGTTATTGCTGAGATAGAAATAATAAAAATCAAAACTCAGTTTTGAGGTCCTGAGACTGTCAGCCGTTTGCCTGGCAATAAAATAATTCTACATATAATTCCTTGTTTTCGTTTTTCAGGGTTAGAGGTAGTTTCTGCTGCAGAGTTGGTTACTATCACAAAGGTAGTAATTAGGCACTTACACACAGTTACACAGTAATGATATGTATTCACTGTGGAGGGTTTTAATCTTTAATTATTTATTTGGTGAGCTAAACCCCACAAAATTTGATCAGATTAAGGAAAAGGCAGAAGCACTAATGCAGATAGCTCTGCCAGGTGGTTTCAGTCAGGGATGAAATTGAGGGTTGGCCCATGACCAAGAAAAATCCCTTGAGTTTCAGCCTTCTTCTGCAGGAGGTGGTAAGTGGGTTCATCCTGCAGTACAGATGTTAGTACAGATGTGGTTCAGGCTGTGAAAATAACCCAACTCCCAGTGTGAGGAGTGCAGGCGGTGCCTGGAAATGTACCCACCTCATGGGAGATGGGAGCAGAGACGTGACGGTTCTTGTGCTGTTTCAGCCCACTTGTATGGTGAGTAAAGAAGTGCCTTCCCTCCAGATGGGCTTGGGAAGCGGCTCCATGTACACTGCAAGTCACAAGGAATATGCCTGTGGAAACACAGGACACGGTACCTTTGGCAATGATAGGTGGAAAAATGTCTGGGTGACAATCCTGTTTTGTCGTCAGGACTGCAGAAAAATGTGGTGTGCTCATATTGCTGTAATGATTAATATGACATCAACATTCCCAGATTTTTGCAGCCATGGCATTGCTGAAATGAGAGGGATTTCTGTCAAAGTATTCTTGAGTGGTTTTTTTTTTCCAGTCTGCGCTAAGTGTCTATAGATTTTGTGTTGATTTCAGACAATTCACTCTCAGTGTCTCCTGTTACCTTTGTGTAACAAAAGAGCTACCTTAAACAGCATTGTCTCTGGCTTCTGGCTGGGTAATTTAAAATTCTCAAATGGGAAGACTAGGAGATAGCATTTGCTAAATAATTAATCACATATGATCTTGTTTGCAGGCTGAATTCTTTTTCTTGTGGGGATAAATGTATGCTTGCATGAAGAACAATCCTTTTGCACTAATCTGTCCAGACAAAACTTTGTTGCAGCCAATATCAAACATCATGGGAAATCAACATGGCTGCAATGAATAACCGTTAGGAATATAAATGAGGGTGCTTAAAATTTTTTTGGGTTATCTGAAATCCAAGCTGAATGCAGCAGCAACCCTCAAAGAATGACTTTTTAAAAAATATATAAATAATTCACCGTGTGCACAAAGCCTGCATTTTATTTCTATTTAGCTTTGGATTACTCGAGTTTATTTTTCTGGTATTTGGGAGGTGTGGAAGCGTATTATTGGCCCTGTCTTTGCAAGCAGAGATGTAATTCTGGGAGTGGTGGGAGAGCTTGACTCATGCTGTGATTTCTTCCAGAGAGCTTGAACCATGACAGCTTTTGGTCTCCTGTTCTCTCCACTCACCCCTGAAAAAGGCAGGAAGCAGGAAGGGTATTTTATGAATATGGAAGGGAGGCCAAGGACTTTTTTGTACCCTGTGATCTTGCTGAAGGGAGGAAGCAATGGCTCTGAGCAGCTCTGGGGAAGAGCTCGGGTTACACTCCTCCACTCCTCCAAAATGTGTGGCACACCTTGCAGCGCAGCAAACAGGCAGACCTCAAAAAGGGAAGCAATATGCTGCCCTTCCTCAGAGATCCTATCAGCTCAAAAAAGGGACTTTAAATACCTTTAGGAGTTTTTTAGTGGTACTCCAACTTGCAATTCTCTTCACATATTGCTTCAGTCCCCAAATAGCATCTTAGAGATGGAAAAATCAGAGCCCCCGGACCTCCTGCTAGCATAATAAGATTTGTTTCCTGTTTATTCGAGTGTGTCAGTGAGTGTTTAGAGAATGGAGGCTGGGGGCAGGGGGCGAAGGGAGCCGATATCAGGCTGAAGTACCCGTTCTCCTGCTAAACTGCTGGGAACACGTAATTATAATTGGCACCTTTAAATTTCAAAACACCTTTCAGAATTGCTTCCACTCCATAGCAATAATTATTGCTGTACGATCAGGAGGAAACATCACATTCAAGAATGCTCAGCGTAGTTCACTTTATGAGGACATGTGTATTCAAAGACTAAAAGAACAATAAATGGAGTTATTCCTCTGAAGGCATTGAAATTCATTTGAGCTGATGGCCTCGAATGTGTGCTTGTCAAATACAGGTAATATTCAGCTACTCTGTGAATCACAGACTACCAGAGCTTGTGCATACTGATGTTTCATGCAAAGGATGTGCTAATGCTGCTTCTGCTTGATTTTGTCAGCTCTATTTAGCCTTATATTCGATGTCTATCTAACAGTGGATGAAACCTGTATAATTTAATGTGTCTTTCCTTTTTAAATGTAGATTTGAGTTGGCTTGCAGCAGAGGTGTGAAAACAGGTCAGGCAGGAAGCTGTCTCAGAACTTGAAGGTTTAGGTTAATTTAACTTTTTCTTATGTTTTATCAAAAATTAAACAGTCTATGCTTTCTGTGTGTTCTTACAGCCCTGAAAAGGTGGTGAGCTGAGCTAATGTTACAAGTCAAGGCCTTAGCCATCCCCTGCAATAATTGTGGTTTTGCAAAGACATAAAACATTTAATTAAAAGGTTGAGGGTTTATACAACCCTCAAACTGGGAGACTGCTTCCAGTTTTTAATCACATTTTTGAAGCAGGAATGGGAGAGTCCATAGGAGTTTATTTTTACCATAATAAATATTTCTCCAGCGTGGTTGTTCTAGGGACTCAGAAATTAAGTGGACTTCTCTAGGGCCTTGACACAGCATTTGTGTGATCTTATAAAATCGATAGGATTAATAAATGGGTTTGAGCTTTATTCCTCCACCAGTAACCACCAGCATTGACTGAAGCCTCCTGCAGCCTCCAAAGGGATTATTGCCCATAGAGAAACAGTGTTTGACCACATGAATCACTGATGTAGCATTTGTGCAACTCCTTTTGGGCCTGTATTTAAATAATGGTATTATTTATATGTATTACATATATTTATATGGTATTATATACAAAAAATATTTATATACCATATTATATATTTTTATATGGTGTTATATATATGTTATATATATGGTGTCTGCTGAGATGTCTTCTCCCAATGTAAGACAGTTGGTACTGGGGCTGGAACAAGCAGCTCCTTCCCAAATGAACACTGGAATGTATTTGGGTGAGCCCCAGCCAGAGCTGAAACACACAGAGGGGAGATCTGGTAGGCACTGCAAAGTACTCACAACAGCTATAATTTTCCAGCAGACAGGCTGAATAAGTGTATCTATCCTTTTGGAAGCAGCCTGGGAAGCTGCTGAAAGGAACTGGTCCTGCTAGAAAATAATTAAATAACCTAGAAGTGCAGCTTTGGCTACCAAGTGAAATATTCAGTTTTGGTTTTAAAAAAAAATTGTTACTCAGCATAATTTTGTCTGAAGTTTTCTCACACTCTTTCTGCTCTTGGAAGAGGATATGTGAGACAATTAGGTTCTGCCCAAGGACATGAGTTTGTCTGAAAGCCGTTTATAAGAGCACATGTCACTAAGAGAAAGCACTGAGTTTCCTCTTTATGGCCCACAGCTTTTTACTACCAAGGAGGCAAAGCATGAGATATGTTTAGCATTTGGGGTTTTCATATGACAGAACTGTGGGAAAAAAGGGGATGCAGAGAAGCATCAGACCGCACTGACTTTCCTTTCTTCAGTGCTGCCTTACCCTATGCAAGTCCTGCAGTATTTTGCCTCCACAGACACTGTTCCATTGCTCAGTTTCTTGGGTTCATCAGTGCAGTTCTGTGACAAAACTTTGCAGGAGATGTCCCTAAAGCAGTTGGTTGAGAGAGCAACCTGCAGTTGAAGAATGTCAGTGAGATGGTCTCCAAACTGTCAGAGTTAAACAATTAGGGATGAAAATGTTGCTTTTATTTTTTTTTTCTTTTTTCTTTCTTTGATATGTAATTGACTTCTAATTTCAACATTTTAAAGCATTTTAAACATCCACTCTAATGTTAATTGACTCACAGTTGGGTAGCATGATGAGCAGATGCCACTTACCTGTTCCTTGGCAGCCCGAGCAGGTACCACCTGCCTTCTGCAAGGCATCATAAACAGATCCAACCTGTTCATTGGCAATGTGAGAGAAAAACACCTTCTGTATTCCCTGGAAAAATGGGGAGGTG
The DNA here is from genome assembly GCA_013397895.1 of Origma solitaria. Lineage (NCBI taxonomy): Eukaryota > Metazoa > Chordata > Aves > Passeriformes > Acanthizidae > Origma > Origma solitaria. Next base: position 2,748,795 of record VZRL01003051.1, on the reverse strand, counting down.
CCACTTGCCCTCTGCTTATTATCCTGAGCAAAGACCTGGCACATTCTTTCTGCCTTGTATCAGCAGGAGAGATCAGAGATTTCTCCATATATAACAGATGAACTCTCACCTTTAGGTGCACGTCGTGTCTCATTTTTAAAGAACAATTAGCTGTAGTAGAAATCATCCCAGCAATAACAGTAGTGCTGTATTTGTGCCTGAAAGTCCAGTCTCAGATTCGTTCACGAGGCTGCTGGATCTTTCCATGAGTGAAACTTCAGGAAAGATGCCAGCTGAGGTTAAGTAGTTTGTCATTATTTAACTTCGCTTGTGAATTGAGTTTATGGTGGTGTTGTACAAAGCTTGAAGGATCTCTGAGTGTTTTGATCAGGGGCTCTTGGTGGTTTTGAGATTTGTTTTCTCCCTCAAACAGCTGATCAACTGGTGGCCAAAAAAAGGAGTTCAGGCTGCAGTGAACACCCCAACGTTACAAGCGTTGTCTGGAAGGAGCCACTGGCACCTCCTTTGCAGCAAATGAAACACAGAGAATTTGCTCATGCTAGAATTAAAAGCTTGAACAGATATAACTCGAAAAGTCTGAAGAACAAACCACAGTGTCCCGGAGGTGTTCTAGCTGTCCTGTGAAATGATGTGAGAAGGATAGAATTCATCAGGGATTTTTTCCGAGTGAAAGATCCTCGGTTTCATTCTCATCCATGTAAAGTACACAAAATGGGCAAGCACTGCCCTTTATTTACATCTTGCAGGTATCAGTCCCTGGTGCTGTGTCAGAGAGAATTTTCTTAACCAGTCCCTTAGGCTACGTATTTCATTTTGTCCTTCTCCACAGCTCTCCCTTTGCTGTCAAGCAGTAAATATACTTGTTATGTGTCCTCACTCCACTGAATGACAGATCTTACCCTTAAGTATTATCTCTCATTAGGACATTGTTCCTGCCTCTTTCCTGCCCAAGGCAGCAGCCTCCAATACCTTTGCCTTCTTGGTGCTGCAAATGCTTCCCATGCTGCCTTTCATTCTTGAATATAACCTGTAAAAATCCATAATACCCCTCATTATTTTCCTTTAAATCCCTTTTAAAAACTCTCCCAGGCCATGTTACCCACAAGAAACTCCTTGATAACAGACCCCTGGGTGCAGAGACCATGGCTCCTCGCAGCGACCTCAGTGTTTTCCCCCAGCAGGTGACATAGTTCTGTATTGCCTTCATTTCTTTATTGCGTGCATGGTGGAACTTTGACATGACCGGGGCTGAGCAGAGCTCCTGCAGACTTTGAGCAGATGCTGCACAAGTATTTGCCTCATGGAGAGGTCAGAAGAAGCTCTCCTGGGCAGGACCAGAGCCTAAAGCAGAGTGGCAGCCCAGAGGGATGGCGCGTGTACACCTTGTTTGAGCCAGGACAAAACCATCTCAATTTGTTTTTTCCCATTGCCAAGTTAAAGCTCAGTTCCAGCTTTCCACTTGTCCACAGCTGTTACAATTAGGAGCTGGGCCCTCTAAACTACTGCCGAGGCTTTCATTTTAAACATTCATGATGCTGGTGGAGCAATGTTAAGTTGTGCAAGGAGTGTCCAGCAAGCTGTGTGGGCAACACACCACAGCTAATACAGAATTTCTGAGGATGCAGGCATCTATTTGAGCAAGCTCTTGGGCACATCAAACTGTCACATAACGTTTCCGTGACGAGTTGGCATGAAATTCAAATTATGGGCAACTATTGCTTTCCACTCTGCTAAAAATTTATTGGGAATCGCTCTGAGTCTCTGCTGCAGGCCACTCCTTTAGCTTAACATGACCTGACAGACAGTACCCAGCGCTGTGCGTCACGACACAAAACATCACACGGTGCCTCTGAAGAGACAAGGGGGCAGTCCTGGGGGTAGAAATTCTTTTTAAAGGTTTTATTGGGAAAGAGGGGTCTTTATTCACAAATGCTCAGGGTGGAGGCACTTGGCTTTAAATCGCCTCTACACCCTCAGGAAATTGGTGATGTGCTTCTAATGCAAAAATCACCACCAGTACCATCCTGCACTGTGGGTGATGCTTGGGACAGAGGGATACTCAATGGCCAAATTGATTCCTTGCCTTGTGACAGTGACACCCTGTGCCTGGGTGACAGCTCCTGGTGCGTTACGCACTGAGCAACAATTCCCAAGAGCAGCAATTCCCAGCCCGGGCTCGTATGACTCTCAAATTGAAACATGCCTCCAGCCCCTTCTCCTGCAATGCAAATGTAAATTGCATTTAAACTCTCCTTCCTAATTTAATTAGGAAATAATATGAATCTCAACTTTCTCTCCAGGTCAGAATTGCATGTGCTGCGTCAGGAAAAGAGCGTGCCCAGAAGGGTAGTTTGGCAAGTGTCTCCTTTGTGTATGAAATATCTAACTGCATTTCAGATTTCGTTATAATTTGTCTTGCTCTTCCCTTCTCTGCTTCTTTCCCCCCATATATTAGGTCCTAAAAAGCCTGCAAACTCACAGAGCTCAATATCTGAATAAAACTTTCTGCTGCACTCTTTTACAGCAAGTTCAAATTAGATCAAATAAGAAACTTAGCTGACTCTGCCCAACATCTCAGCGAGCTTGGGCCCTCCCAGAAGGTCTGCACCTATAAATACCACATTTCTGCAAGCTCAGTAGCAAAGCATAGACATGCGAATGCGAGCTGGCCTCCCTGAACCTGGCAGTGGCAAGCACATTTGCAGCGAGCAGGCACTTTGGAGCAGCCCCATTCGAAATGATCTGGGACAGGCACAGCTCCCTGCCTGACTGCTGTGCCAATAAAGATATTGGTGGGCCCCTGGAAAGAGCCAGTGTGCCCTCTTCCGATTTCACCACAGCTGTGGAAATAGGCACAGTACTTTTTGGGCCAAGGAAGCCGCCAGCGTTTCAGTGGCGGGTGATGAGGGGCTGCTGGTGTGATCAGAGCGAGGACGGGGCAGTGTCAGTGGCCTTGCATGGAAGGTCTGTGTGGCTGTAGGAGGGACAGGGTGCTCTGCATTTGGCAGCTGTTGTGCTCTGTCTGCGCAGCGTTCAGCTCTGGGGATGTTGGCTCGTGATCGGTTCAGTTCGAAGGCAGAGTCACAGTAAAGTGATCAGGGAATCCGGCGGCATCATTCCTACAGAGCGGAATTAAGGTCTTATGTGGATTTACATTCATTTACCAATTTCTGATGTTCAAGACATGTCTTTTTCTGAATTGAAAAGTTCCATCAACCAACCTTAGCTCTTCACTTTACAAATCAATCACTTCTTCTCTCTGGTGGGAATGAAATCATTATTTGTAAGAGTTAGGATTATACAGGGAGCTGTAATTACCATCCATATTTTCAGTCCATGCTATGGCAGGGGTGAAAGGTCCATGTAGTTTTGGAGTGTTCTCCACCCTCTTCTGTTTATACTGTCCTGGTAGTGAAATGTGCCAAAATCCCGCACAGACCAGTTTCTCCATTCGAAAAGTCCTGTCTGTTTTACTCTCTGGAGGTGATGATAACTCTTTAAGCTCTTACTTGATGCAGGTCCCTCCCTGGCTGCCTCTTTCAGCCCCTTCCTGCTCCGACCCCAAGCGCTGATCCCTGGCTCTTGGAGTTCAGCTGATGCTGAGAGCAGCTCTCCCTTTTCCTTCCTGGCAGGGATGTGTCCTAGCTAGGACGAATGCTGGGTGATTAAGTCCCTAATTAGAAACATAGTTTCAGTCTGGCACAGGTGGAAAGGATTTTCCAGGTCTGAGTCTGTGGGGTGACAAGGATGGGGCTCAGGGACCTTCCAAGGGCAGGGACAGACCCCATACAGCACTCGCAGGACGTGAGTACAATGTCATATGGATGAGCTTTCCCAAGCCCAGCTCACAGAGGGGAACAGAAGCCTCCTGGGATTTAAGGACAATTAGGTCCAAGATCTTACGAGAAGCCCCCATCCTTTTGTTTGTCAGTTAAAGTAGAGCATGAATGTTGCTGTGCTGTTATTCTTCCTACCTTGCTTGGCTCCCTACCCTCACACCATTTTTAAGCTCTTCTTACCCCTATGTGCACCTCTGTTCTCTATGTGGATCCACTGAATTTTTCTACCTGCCACACATCCCATTTTCTCCTTGTGCCCATCCCATATTTGTTTCACCTTCCCTAGTCCCTCCCTGCAAGCATTTGTTTGTCACTCTCTCTTTGAAAACACTTCTAAGCATCTTCTGCTCTTCTCAGATCACATCTCCCCCAGACAAAATTCTATAATAAAACCCCTTCTGACAGAGTCAGGCAGCAGCAACATTCATTTTTCTTTTCCAGGCTCCTGCCAGTTCTCCGATGCGAGCTGACATTGACTGGGTGTAGGTCAGATTTGGTGGCTACTGCATGTCCCCCCAGGCCACCCAGTGGATGTGAAATCTGGCAGCTAGACAGCCTTTCAGCTATTTTGGCCTACATTATGCAATTTGATTGGTTTATGAGCATCAGGCTCTATCTTTATCTCTCCACAGAACTTATCTCTTCGCTGGGCGCTGTTGGAAATGTCGCTGTCATTGGGTTTGTTGTAGATGCCATTAACTGAAGTAATTGTTATTTGACCCCGTTGTGTGGGATGTGTGAGAGTTCAAGGAAGCCTCTGAGGATGACTGGGCTGTCACAGTGACGGATGGAAAGGATGAGATCTGACTGCCTGATCCTTGGGATGATATTAGAAGGACGGTGTGGTGCTCTGTCAACCTGCCACTCCTTTCTGCTCTAATGGCTCCAGGTGGAGCTCAAACCCTTTCTTGTACAGACCCCAGGGAAACTAAATTAGCACCTGAGTACTTTGAAAGCTGCTTTTTAAACATAAGAGATCAGTCCCCTTGGTTAATGCATCTTTGCCTCTCTCTTGGAGCTGATGTTTTCCTGTAGTGGTTCCAGTCAGGCTTAGTTGGTGATCTGTGTTAGGAACTGTGAACTTCCGGAGATCTTCTCACAGGCCTGGCTGTGGCTCAAACAAAGCTGCTGACTTTGGGGTCAGATTTACCATCCCCATGGAAAGAGAGCATCTGACGATGAAGGAAAAATTGGTGGGGTTGAGGGAAATGGGCAATCAGCATTCACCCATCATTCATCATCATTCATCAAAGGGAACCAACTATGATGGCAATAGAGCTCCTTCCTTAGATGGAGTGGGCACATCTCCTGCCCAAGGCACAGCCTTGGGATAAACCACCACCTATACCGGCCTGGAAAGGATATTTGGTATCTACATCCTGCCTGGAAAGGATATTTGGAATCTACATCCCGCCCCTTTACCAGTGTGGTAACTTGGTTCAAATTAAGTTGATTAACTCAAGTGATAAAATCTGAGGTATATGCACTCAGGAATATTCTTGAGTGTTCATGAAAATGGAATGAAATAAAAACCTTAATTATTCTAGCTCTTAGAAATCAAACGAAATAAATCCTACTTTATAGATTTTTCAAACTAGATGATAGCAGATAATGAGAGTGATGGGACAGTGGACTTGATAATGAATGTCATCAGTAACACCCAAAAATAGCAGGCCAAAACCTCCTTCTCTGCATTTCAAAGGTTGCAAGTTCCTTTTTTCAAACATATTAGTGTGTGAGGGCTGTGCATAACTCAGATGCAAGATAGGGGAGACACAGAATCAAATTCCTGATTCCTTAAAATGCTCTAAAATTAATTCCCTATGCATATGTATCAGTTTATAACCTCAGTTTCATGGCCTTGATCTGCGTAATTATCAATAAAACAGTGCATGATCGAACACAATTTACAGATGAAAATCTGTGAGTGGGGTATTTCTGCCGGTGAGGGCACTCTTCCTCCTACAGCTGGATGGAGCATTTGGCTTTGGATTAAGCGATGTCACATTATGTTCTTGTCCTTCAATCCTTTCTTTCACTCTTATTTTTTTTTCTTCCTTCCAAATCACCCGGGCACTGATGGGGACCCAGACTCTTGGTGAACCATGATATTTCTTCCTCAGATTATTTTAAGAGAAGCCCATGGTTTTAGAAGGAAAACATTAAATTTATCAAATTTTGATTCTAACCTACTTAAGTCCATCTTGTCCTCATTTTAAATGCTGTCCAAAGCAATCTTCAGTGAATGCTGAACTGTCTGTAAAAGAGACCCCCCCACACGGGTATTCCAGAGCCATGGTCATCCTCACAAGTTACCAACTTGTTAACACAACTTGTTAATACAATTACTTGGTAATTTCTATGTTAACATTTTACCAAATATATTACTGTGTTCTGTATAGAAGATGTAGAAACTGGACTTCATTGCAAAGAGAATTTTTTTCTTTTCCCCCAGCAATTTGCTGTAATCAGTAGATTCTGGCCAAATATTTTGTCTACAAACTAAAACTTATTTTCTTCCAGAAGGCAAACACTGAAAAGTAAGCTTATAGGCATGGCTGTGATAATCTGATTTTAGAACTAGCACTCATCATTTTCTTTACACTGAGAATGATAGACAGGTAAGAAAATAGCTTGGCTGTAGCTCTCTATTCCAGCTGGCAGAAAGAATTCACTTACCTTCTACCAGAATTTCCAATAAATCTATATTTAGTATTGTTCATAGTCTATCACTTGATGAAATTACTTTCCTTCGTGAATGTGCAATAAAGTCTGACAGTGAAATATGTAAGAATATTAAATTCTCAATGGCCTTGTTATGAGCAAAGGTGATCTAACAAAAAAATAATATACTTTGAGGAGCAGACAGCAGGGCCCTGTCTCTGATCTCATTGACAAGGCTTAACAGTGGTAGACCTCTCCTTACATTAGTAAAATCATTCATTTATATGGATGTATGGGAGAGAAGTTCTTTTTTTCCACAGATCTGCTTCTCCTCTCCCACACAACAATTCAAATGTTTGATATTACTAGTGTAAAGTGTATTATTTTTTGTTGGATTACCTTTGTTCATGAGGTCTAGTTCAGTGTAGAGCCAGAGACAGAAATTCATTAATGAATGAAGAGAACCAATTAATTGTGTGATATAGGCTGAAAAAAAAAAAATTACTATCCCACCCAGAAAACATATTCCCCTCAGGCAGACTATGATTTCCCCTATGCCATTCCCTATTTGTGTTTGGAAAGCTAAAATTCTGCTGTTTCTCATACACAGGAGAGCCTTAATGTTGGTAGCCAAGTTTCTCTGGGTTCCTGGTGGTTGTTATCTACTCCTCTGACACGGTTAAAGATCTGCTATTTTGAAATATCTATTATCAAATATATCTACTATTAAAATATCTACTCATAAAGATCTACTATTTTTAGAAATAAGAAAAAAACTAGCATTTACTTGGGGATTATGGTATAAAGTGATTGATGTTCTCAGATGCATTTTCTTATAACTGGGTACTTTACATATTCTCTTATTATCTCCACTCTCCCTAAGAAAACTGACTGTCCTTGCATGGCCTTCTGCTTTTCTTTCTCTCTCTCTTTTAATTGAGCGTGTTTATTGGATTTCATTTCTGGAGGACCCCTCACAGAAAGGTTTTCCGTATCCTAGTTAAAAGGTGCTCCCCTTTTATCACTCAGCTAAGGCTGAAATCCAATTTGAGTCCTCCCGTGTGGTGCTCTTTATTTATGGTATCATTACAGTTTGTTTCAGAAGAGCAAACCCTCTGCAAAACTTTTAGGATACTTATCTAGCAAGCACTGTCACTTAGCCGTGGCTGGGCTCCAATCTGACGCCTTAAATGCTAGCCTCACATGAAGATAATGCTTTTAATCAGAAAAGGGAGACAAGTTGTAAGAGCTTGTTCACAGTCTCTGTCAGCAGGGAGCCGCAGTGAAATCGGGGCGCAATCCAAGTCTTCGTTTCCAGAGAGGTTCATTTTTGGGCTCGGAAGGCTTATTAACAACAGGACCAGAGAGCTACGAGGAGAGGAAGGGCAAACCCACACTGCTCCTCTGCCCCACCCTGCAGAGGAGATGAGGCTGGGGGTCCTCAGCTGGAGAGGGACAAGAGGCAGAAGCAGGACAGGGGTGGAGGCTGCAGAAGTGCTGGGGTGGCCCAGGTCAGCTCTCCAGCACTGCTTGGGCACCTGCCTTGCAGGTTTGCCGTGGAAAAGGTGGAAGCTGATGAGCCAATCAAAGTGTCTGAGGCTCATCAGCTGCTGTGGCAATTTATTTTTCCTCTTCTTGTAGGCCAACACTAAATTTTCAAAGAAAACGTGTCGGCTGAGGGAATTTGGAAACAGTTGATTAACCTGGTTTGCTGATTGCCTTTCAATTGTAGCTGACATTTCTAACATGATATTCCAGGTTCAGTGTCAACGTTTCCTCTTCTATAAGGGATCAGATAAGAACAGACAGAATTACTCATTGCATCAGCGCAGGATTTACATATGAGTGTAAATTCCTGGCTGGTACAGATCGGCCGCTTTTGCATTGTGGTAGTTTCTACAAGCTCAGAGTGATCTACTGGTGATGTATGAAAAAAATTTTTCTTAAAAATAAACAGCCTAATACCCAACTCAAATTTCAGAAGTAAATGTAAAAACATAGTAACTTTGCTAAGATTGATGAAATTCTACTGGAGTTAATAATTTCTTCATCATCTCCATATTTTTCCCTATAAAGGAGTGTACAGGGAAGCACAACCCTTACAGTTTAAAAGCGGCAACTTTCTGTGACAGGATAATGATAATTTTACAAGTTATAGTTTTAAATATGAAGAATTCATTAACCTTAAAGCCTAGCTTTAGCTTTCTATAAAAATATAAATAATAATTGACTTTAAAAAAGGAAAAATCAAAAGCTGTTGTCCTTAAAGCCCAGCTATGTTTAGGTATTTATTCAGCAACACACATCTAAAATAACAATTCTTACATGAACTACCCATAATGATTAAAATACAATTCCAAACCTTTCTGCCTTAGTCTTCACAGGAGGTTTTAGTGATAGGGAGAAACAGAAGAAATGCTGATGACCTATACCTTATTGTGGATACTCAATTTTTAAGAACATATGCATTCAAAATTTATAATTTGGTATCAGCTGGAACTCTGCTGTATACCTACATGAAGTAAAAAAATCTCTGCAGAAGAAAATATCACGTCCAAAAGAGAAAGGTAAGCAGCTCCCACCTAATCACAGGAACGGGATAAAATGCACCTCTCACAGCAGGACTGGTAAAAGATGTAATCAGCTAAGCAGGGCAGGAGTCACATATACAGGTTTTCAAAAACTCCATTTCCAGTCAAAATGATGAGACATTGTGTGGTCAGACCTCTCCTTGGGAGTTTGCATGAGGCTGATCCTGCCAAGCTGTTATAGGGCTCTAGGTCCTCATCTGTGTGAGAGGTAGAAATTGAACTGGAGGTGTGAAAACACGGGAAAATTCATAGCATGCCTGGATGCTCTCACTCAGGAGTTTTAAGTGGCTGTAGATCTCTGTGCTTTATGCCTCGGAGAATTAAATTATAGTGAATTAAAGACTCTGCTGCACAAACTGCAATGATTCATGTGGGGAAGATTTAACCGATTATCAGGCTGTTGCCTCCTCTAGCTGGAGACTTCTTCCAGCAGGGTCATAACTTGGCCTGCCTTCATCCTCTCCGCAGCGAGTGCTGCAGTTATCACTCTGTCTCATTAATTGCTTACACAATCAATTGCAGTTTGGATTAACTCTCGAGGCAATGAACTGTGGCACCAGGAATTAGAACTCTCCCATCACCTGCACTTTTGCTCTGGTGATAGGAATAAACGGGGAGGGCAGGCAGGTGGAAAAGGCAGTGTCCTCTGTCACGCCAGCTAAATCTTGCAGGGCCAATGTGTTAGGACCCCGAAGCCACCTTCCTGCAGACTGAATGTGCTTTAAATTACGTGTATCACCTCCTGCCTGCAGTAGGTTCACTTTGACCTTCCTGAGTGTGTGTGTGTGTAAACAGGACCCTAAAAAGGGGGGGCTCTGCCCTACCTAGGCAAACAGGAGAGGGAGAGCAGCTGAGTGTTCCTGCCACCTGTCACCCCGGGAATAGTCATGTGGGAAAGAAAAGGCAATTTTGCAATTTGCCCGTTTATGTTGTCTGGTTTTCTTACCGAAGCTGTGGGCCTGAGGCTGTTGCTATAGGCAGGGATGCAGACTGACAGAAGATCTGTATTACCCACTCGGAGAGAAAATATGCCAGCGTGTGGTGGGTGTCGAAGGAGCTGAGCCCCGCGGGGGTGTGAGTTCAGGAGTGTCAGAGCACTGCGTATTGAAGGAAAGGAAATAAAAGGCAGCGAGGGCATGAATAGACTCTCTCCCATGATCTGGAGTGGCTCCCCTGCCTGCAGCAGCAGCAGAAGGCGATGCTGTGGCTGGGATCTCTTTCTGTGCCTGCTGAGGTTTCCCACGGAGGGATCTGCCCTGGCTGTGGCAGGAGGGCTGAGTGGTAGAGGGCAGGACAGCTCTCCGCCTCTTCCGCAGGTCAGGAACAGAAACCCCACAGCCTGGAAAGCCCAAAACAACCATCAGGGCCACAAGACTGCCCTGAGTTAATTCTTATTTGAATAATTAGTGAATCCAAACCAACCCCTCCTCCTTGTAATGCAAACTTTTTGCTGTGGTGGAGACTCAAATTTACCCTGAGGAAATGATCAGGTGATTAAATACAAATAATGTTTAAAAATTGCACTGGATCTTGAGCATCATTTTTTTCTCGCTTCAGGTTCTAGCCATTTGGTGTTTGATGCATTTGACACTGCTAGATGAGAATTTTCAGGACCTATCCAAGTAACCCCTCAGACCTGATGGGATAAGTGCTTAAGCCCCTGGAATTGGTTGCTCATAAGCATCCTTTCAAATCCCCCAATAATTCTCAGGAAATTTCTTGGAATATTTTCTAACTTTTCAGTTGTTTTTTTTTGAGTGGCAGATGCTGCAGTTCCATCACAGATGGGTAAGTCTCAAATGCAGAGAAATTCTAAGCTCCCTGCTTCAGTCAATACCCTTTGAGTATGCACCTAATGGCAGCATTTGTCCAGGGCCACAGTGCTGTACTAAGAATTCACACTGAACTGATTATGTGCAGATCTGTCCTGCTGAAGATAATGTTTGCTTACTGTAGAGAGCCAGGGGAATGTTTATCCCTCTGCTGCCTTAAAACACTTTTTTGTGGTGGCTTTGCTAAAACGTGCAAGATGCCTCAGTCAGCGAGCCAGGCTCTCTAGCCCAGCTAATATCCTGCCCTGAATTGTTCACGTTTCACCATGTGGAGACGGGGAGGTTGGTTTTTGCAAGGGTGCCGTGTGCCACACTCGCTCTGTGGACACAAGAAAGAATTTAAATAGACTCATAAGCACCAAGGGAACAGAGGGAGACACAACACAGCAACTCGCACCACTCTCACTCGATTTCCCATGATGGCTTTGTTATCAGGGCTAGATGGGCTTGTCAAATTTCCTCTGCCCTGCAGAAAAAGAGAGAGAAAAGCTGACAGCACTACATCCCTGAGGGCTGCGCACCCAGAGCTAATCTCTGCAGCTCATCCCAAGGCTGTGAAGAGCCGCCTGAGGAGCACCAGTTCGTGAAGGCAGAATAGCCAGCATGCAGTTTATTTATAACAGCAGTGAGACCAGGAGGAACAGTGCTTGGGGGAGGGTAGAGCTTTCCATGCGGGTTTCATATAATGCAGAATGAATATTTAGTCTTTCAGACCTCTCTTGATGCTGCAAGTTTGCATCGTGATAAGGTGGCTTGCCCATAACCTGCAGATATTAGAGGTATTTTCAGGTCGTATCCTGGTGGTCATAATGCCTAACATCCTAGGGAAGTGATGTGATTAATGGGGCTGGAGGCACTTCTTATGTGCTACAGCAGTGAATTGCACAAATAGTCGTCAGCAAGACCAGCACTGTTAATAATTTCAGTGTAATAGGTACATGTCACTGTGCTATATGGGCATCCAGAAGATTTCTGCAGAGAATGTACTTGGGAGGAGGAGGGAACTGCTGGACTTAAGTATCATGAAATGCATATTGGAGACATGAAGATACAGGAGGAAGTATATTTAAGAAGGGCTTTGGGCATGATTCTCTACAGCATTACTTTTGACTGCCTTTTAAGTGAGAAAGGGAGGCTTTCATCCCTGTGTGTGCTGGCGCTGCAGAGCTGTGGGTGGCAGCACACTGAGGGGTGGCAGGGGCATGGCTGGAAGATGTGTGGGTCTGAGACAGCTGCTCATCTTCTGAGGAGCTGCCTGACCAAAGCCACACCAAAGATTTTAAAGCAGTGTACAAATGAGAGGGAATTAAGAGACACTAACACGGCATATTTGCTCCAGTCATGCTACTTAAACTCAAGGTTACTCAGCAATGCGAAGAACCAAAGCACTGAGGCATTTAAAGAAAAGTTGTTCTGCAGCAGCCTTTCTACCAACACAGGAAACTTGGGCAATAAATTAGAGGAATTACACGTGGAAAGAAACTGGATGCCACCAGGAGTATTGAGAGCTGGTTGGAAGGCAAAATAGCTGGAGTGCCCAAATACTGGCCATAACCTCCGTAGAAAAACTAAATTGGTGGTCACAGGACAGATACAGCAGGGCTGGGAGCTGGTGGTTGAATAGAGGAGAAAGACTGAAGAGCTCTGTAGGTCACCAAGAGGCCACCATCCCCTTAAAACCTAAGTGAGTTGAGCAGAGGGAATAAGCAAAGGAGGTACAATTTTGAAACATAAGTACATTCTTCCTTTCACCCCATAACCTTAGAGTTTCTAAATATGACAGGTAGTTTTCTAAGGACAAAAACCCCCAGGCATATTTTAAATATAATTAAGAAAACCCCAATTGCATTTGCTGATCCTAACTGGAAGGCAGACATGTCCAGCAATTTCCTCTCTTGCTTCCTCTCTGCTTTAAAAAGGGATAATTCTCAAAAGACAAAATCATAATGAGAAAAATTGAAGCACCAGAGTACACACAGTAATAGAAAACTCTTCAGGAATGGTTTATTAAATTTCAAGCCTCTGCAATTCAGCAGTGGGGGAAAACCAGGCCACAACCTCCTGCGGATTAGAAGGAAGGGCAGTGATTGTATGTGAAAACAAATAGGTGTATACACGTTAATACGCATTCCCAGGTAGGAAATTGGAATGTGAGGCTCTTAAATTTAACATAAAATTCAGAAAATCGAAAAAAGAGGCTGAAGACAGTGCTGAACAGCCTGAGGAACAAATGAAACCTAAGCATTGGTACATGCAGAGTCAAAGAGAAGGACGATAAAATTATCTTGATACTAAAAACCTAAAATCTTTATCAAAATGGTGCTAGTGGAACCATGATAGCTTAAAGATTTAGGTAAAGCAGATTTTTCAGGCAATGATAAAATCTTTTATTAGACCTGCGGTAAGTATGATCAAAACTATGTATTAGTCTAAAAAAGATATGGCCTCTCCCCAAAATCTTTGCCTCGGGACTGTTCAATAATTGTTTGTTCTGTGCTCAGAAAGAAAGAGAATGATCATTTCATGTTAAGAACATGTGTGGTAACACTTTCTCTTCTGCTCTTAATTAGGGAGGATGTTAAACAGCAACTACTGGAGTTAAGCATTTTAAAATCTCAGGATTACAGTGATTGTATCCAGAAGCACTAGAAGTGTTGCCTGAGGAGATTTATGAACTGCTTGTTCTGATTTCCAGCAAGTCTTGGAGCAAGAGCGCTGAGGGATGCCAGAGCTAATATTACATCACAATTTAAAAGGATAAATCAAATGACCCAGCAAATTATAGACCAATTAATCTAGCAAGTTTCTGGAGGAGACATCATGTACAAATAGAAGAGGATCCGTAAGTAATGAATGAAAAATAATAGGAGAAATATTGTTTTAGGTTTGTGGAACATCAGTTTGCTCATCTTAATGGTGTTAACGCAGTACATTTTGATTTTTGAAAAACAATTGCAACTTGCCATCTTGATGAAAATACTAATGGTCTGGAGTTATTGTGGTGGGGCATTTTTAAAAAGAGAGGTTAAACTTGTTTTTATTGCTAGGGTGTGTCTCATTTATCCAAGGCAAAGAGGCAAGCTGTTCACTGTATAGAGCCTACCCTAGCCAGAAGAGAAAGTGCTGGTAAAAGCCAGCTCTGTAGTGTAGCAGAAGAAAAGAACAAGGACAAAGATGGGAGAGATATTATCCAGGATGGACATAAATATATAAAAGCATTCTTTTTTTCCTTTTCTTTTCAAACAGTGATATAACCACCCATCTTATGTTGGCATCACCATACCTCTTCTACCCATGCTTCAGTGGTATTGCTGCTCACACTGACAGCAGATTCACACTGCATTTTTTCTCCTCCAGAATTTTAATGATCCTGTAGAGATGTAACTTTGCCATTATGGGAAACTGGTTCTTCTTATGAACATAAGTGCTCAGCTTGGAGATCTCAAGCCACCTTTACAATCTTCATCCCTGCGATAAAAGTCTCTGGATGACAAAAACTGCAAAATTCCCATCCAACTTTTATGAAATCAAACCCTTAGGCAAAGCTCATAAAAAAAAAAGTTGGAAAAGAATGATTTTATTTTGAAGTACTTTGCATTTTGCTGTGTATTAAAATATATTTTGCTCTAATCTATTCCTATATTTGTGAGCAGAATTTAAAAAGAGATAATCTCATGCAAAGAATGCAGTGACCTGATACATTTACCATTACCATATACTCGTAGAAGCCAAATGAAACAAGAGTGTTTTCAATTCCGTGTAAATAAATATGTATTTTAATAACAGTTAATGTCGGTTTATAAAGGAAAGCACACTAAGAGAGTTCTTTTAGAGAAGATTATACTCTCGGTGCAAAATCCTTTCCTGGAAAGTGATTGGAAAGAATTATGAACTTGCAAAATATCGTCTCCAACACGGAAAAGTCTCAGCTCCATTTTTTACTGGCTCCCTTAGGAAAGTGGAAAGGCATTATTAAGGCATATCAATCAATTTTGGTAGCACCTTTACTGCCTAAAATTATCATTGTGTACATACTGATAATTTCTCCACATATTGTTTACACAGCACCTGTTACCCATTCCTGCTTCCTCCTCATAAAATTATCAGAAAAAAGTGCATGTCTTGAATAATGCACATGCACCAAGTGCTCAGTGGTACTTTGACATTATCCACCACTGGCAAAATCCATGAGAAACGTGAAAAAGAGATGTTCTCTTTCTCCCTAGTAACATAACCCTGTAACATCAGCCATGGTCTGTACTCCTCACAGGCGTCTCCTTTGGATTGTATCTTTCAGGAGAAATGTGTCACACAGTGGCCCTCACAGAACAAACTATAGGTGTAACCAGAAATTAAAAGAAAGGGCACTGTGTCACAAATCTGCTTTCAAACTGAAAGAGTTTGGCCAGAGTTCAGTCCTGTCTGCATCTTGGGTTTCATCTCCACTCACTCCTGACACAGAGTCATGGCCAAAACTCGAAACAGTTGTCCCAGCATCCCTTTGACTCTTGTATTTATTCCTTGCTTGGCCTGCTACAAAATAAACTGAAGAACTGTGGTGAAAGACCAAAATCTCCAAATACAGAGTGTCACAGGACACCTGAGGGCATTTCTGGTGTCCCAAGACTTGCAAAGGGGAGGTTTTAGCTGGAGAAAAACTCCCAGACTGCCCTGGAGAAGACCATACCAAGCAACAGAAAAAGATGGAGAGCAAAGAAACTAAAAGCAGTCAGCCACAATGATTTTTGCAAAATGATTTGGAGAAAAACAGATTTGAGTCCAAACCAGATGATGAGTTTAACCCTGAAAAAATGGGGGGAAAAGGACAGATGGCCACCCAGAGGGGTTTGATATCACTGAGCACACACTGAACTGTCTCTTGTGGCCAAGCTCTTGTGCTTCAGAAGAAGGTGAAAAAAGTCCAGCCCTTCAGAACCCATGTCAGGTACATAGAAAGAGGAAGAAAAAAGCAAAAGAAGCTCCCACATCTCCTGTGCCAGTACTCAGAGATTTGAGGCATGTGTAAGTGCAGAATAAATAGTGTGAACAAGCACTATTAACGAGTGAGATCCGATCCACTCCCTGCTCTGCACAGATTGACAATTTGGAAGTGTCAGGATTGTTACAGCAATCTTATGTTTTAATCCCTTCTTTATACAATCCCATTAATATATCATCCTCATTTTAAAACAGTGGGAGGTCTCAGTTCCCACTATCTTCTATGTAGGCTGTTTAACAGTTTAATTTTTTTTTATTAATCAGAACCAGTTTTCCAATCTCCAGCCTGAATTAATTCTTGATTCACTCACGACTGTTTGATTTTGCATCACTATTGTTTTTAAACAATTATTATTTTCTTGGTATGTGCTTTCAAATCCATTTAAAAATAATTCTGATGATGGTGATGTCACCAAGAGACCTGTATGTTTGAAAAACAGAATTGGGACAGGCCACCTCTTCTGGCAATGAGCAGTAACTGTTGACTGACTGCCACTGTGACTACTTCTGAAACTTACATTTTTTGGCTAGTACTGCTGAAACACTCAAACCACTTCACAATAGACCTCTTGCAAGTTAGAAGTGAGAAAATTATATAAGTGAGTCCAGAATTAGCATTTCAGAGACCTGGGCTCTCTCAGGACAGACAATGCAGTATCTGCATTAGCATCTTCCAGCAGGCCTGGAGTGTATTTCCAAATTAATTTCCTGACCATCCCTCCTCCACTCTGCTTTTGGTTCCCACTGTGGAGCAGTTTTGGACCACATGCGTTTTCAGAGCCTGCACCTGATGCACTCTGCCTCTGAATGTGGGTCCTGGTTTATGGGCCCAGACTAGAAATAAATATGCAACAAGGGCTATCCCTGTGGGTGCTTTATCGTGGACCTTTTCAGATTTTTTTGTCCCCACAGCTCCACTTCTCCTGGGCCGTGCTGCTTGATCAGTTTTAGATGTCCTGCATGACCACAGCAAGGTGATTTCAGGGTCTGTGCCCCATGATTTCCATCTGTAAGGCAGGACTAAATTGAGGTTTTGGTTTTTCTTGCGATAATTACAATTATTGGTGACTTTCACTGAGTTCTTACAACAGTGATCACAGCAATTTTTATAGCCTCTTCCTCTTTGTGGTACCAGAAATTTCTCAACGCTGCTAATTAGTAACCAACTGAGCAAAGGAAAAAAAAATATCAGGGACAATTAATTTACTGAAAAAAACCCATGGTTTTTGAAGAATGGGTTTTAATTTATTATTTATTTTTGAAACAAAAGGGTTGTTTCAATGCTTTATATTACTTTTTAAAATTTCCACAAAACATGTTGTTTTTCATGTAAACTTAATATGAATTTTGTTTAAATTATAAGGTCTGATTATATAACAGAAAATTATATCCAACAGAAAACTATATCCAAAGCATTTGAGTTTTAGGTCAAATATGACTTTTTTTTAATATCTTCCAGAATATATATGTTTTCTAAAGTTTTTCCTGTGACATTTTTCAGGTAAATGTAAACATTCTGATCTGACCTGGAACAAATTTCTTATAAATCTTCAGATCAGTCAGAAAATTGAGAAAAAAAAAATAAATTCACAATTTCCCAAGTTATCCAACAAAACACTGAAACCAAGCAAAACAAACTGCGAGCGAAATTACTTCTGAAAGAAAAATCCTTGCGTAACCTCAATACTCAGCACAAGCCTCCTGTGGTTAAAGTACAACACTGGAGTGCAGCTTTGAATCCTAGAGCAGCCTTTGGTGCACTAATACATCATTAATGTGTCTGCCTCTGCCTCTGAGCCGGCAGAGCATCTCTGCAGAACGTCTCTGCTGGAGACAGGGAGATGTGTTCCCTCTGGGAACAAGGGTTTGCAGCTCCGTGGCTCCAGCGAGACTCTGTCCTCAGGGGGCAGCCACCACAAACAACTGGGGCTCAGATGCAGATGTGCTGAATATATTCACACTTTTAAAGCATTCTCTTTACATTGAGCCAGACTCTGCTAACTACGGTAATGAGCCCTTTTAGCACAATTTGACTATAGTTTCAATGATTTTCTTCCTTTTTTTTTTCTTTCTCTCTCCCTCCGTGCACTGTGAAGCAAAGACAAATATGTCTGAATTTCTTCCTTCTTATAGCTGCAGCTTGAAATATTTAAACTTAGTAACTCTCTTCAACCCAGCAGTGAGAAAGATTTTCCATCATACCCAGAAGTCATGTGATACTCAACCGGTTTCTGGTTCTAGCTCCAGCAGGGCTTTCTTTGAGATCTCTTAGAGACTGCAAATCTTCAGCATAAATTGCAAATGGAATAATTTAGCTGCCTCCAGAGCAGCACAAATTTCTTGTGTCAGAATCTCCATTGATTTGTTTCATGGTCATTAATAAAATCCACATGGCAAGTATTCTGGGCCTTCATTCTTCAGAGCTCACATGCAGGAGCTGATAGAATAGACTCCATGCCGGTCCCTGTTAGGTATTTGTTATGTACCAGATTATTTATTTCCTTGTGTTTTTCATACCCCCAGTGAGCTGAATGGGGAAGGCTGCCCAGGTCTGTAAACCACAATTCTCCAACCTGCCTATAGGAAGGGACACACTGATCAATTGCAGGGAGACAATTCATTAATACAAGATTCGATGCCATGGAGCATCTGTTTCAATAAAGACAGGCTAGTCGCTTCAATTTATAGAAGAAAACAATAATATAATGTGCAGCAATATTTCTAAAAAAACCCTATTTTTGCCCATGACCCTCCAATCAAGCAGATGATAAAGAAGAAAGAGTTTCTTTCAAAATCAGTCAGGCTTGGTTTAGCCAGGGGGAACAGTGCTGGGTGGATTTGGAGGGCACTCACTGTGATTCTGCTTTGTGTCTGCACTTGTTATTTTTGTCCTCATCCTTGAGGCAGTAAAACAGCTGAGGAGCCTTGAGCTAGCCCTAAGAAGAATATAGTCTTCTAGCAATCTGAAAAGCACTCTGCATACCTGATGGAGAACTGGATGGTTCACTCCGGGTTTACACCATGATTTCGGCAAAGAGTTGCCCAGTTTTGTCCCTTTGTGGGTTTAAGGTTGATTCTGATTGTGTTGTTGGGGTGGCACTCTGTGTGCTCATAGGGTAAATCATATATATAGTTCATGACTTGGGGACGGAGAATGTGAGGTAGGATGTCCTTTGTCTTCAGGACTTCAGTACAGATCAGTCACAGGAAGGAAATATTAAGGAAATATTAATTAACCACAGAATCACAGAATATGCTGAGTTGGAAGGGGCCCATCTGGATCATCAAGTCCAGCTCCTGGCCTTGCACAGAACACCCCAAGAGTCACACCACATGCCTGCGAGCGTTGTCCAAATGCTTCTTGAGCTCTGTCAGGCTTGGTGCTGTGGCCACTGCCCTGGGAAGCCTGTTCCAGTGCCCAACCACCCTCTGGGATATAAAACCCCATATGTTATGAGACTATGAACGAAGCACAGCTTCTGTTGCAGATATTCCTTTACTAATTACTTAACTAATTGCTAATTAATGAAATTCAGGCACTCCCGACATGCATCAGTCTCCAGTTTGCAGTAAGAAAGGCAGCAAACTGCAGGAATTCTATTTCATGTTCTGATTTTCCTGTTACACAAACCCCAAGCTCATCCCTCAGCAGACATGTATTCTCATAAGGCTGCTTCTAAGAAGAAATAAATATTTTCCAGGGCAGAGCCTGTGTCTACAATCCTGGAGACCATAGCTACAGTTTAATGGGAGCAACCATCCCACAGAGAACCCATTCTTCCTCAGACACTGACTTCTCCCTCCTGTGGTCATGTTTTGCTGTTGGCAAATGGAATAATTTGTTGTGGGTCTGGTGCGGTGGGTGGGAAACCAATGTTCCCCGGGCACCTTTCCCTTCTGTGTGTCAAAATGCACTGAAGAGTTGTTTAGTTTGCTTTGCAGCGTTTCTTCCTTCAGAACATATTATTACATTGAATCTAGCAGTGTTGTGGGTGTTTGGGGTTCATGATGAGCAGAATGCTTGCATACATTCCCTCCCCAGGATTTCACACAAACATGACAACCTTTCCAGGAATAGCTTCAGGAACATGGTGGTGTTTCAAGTTTCATTTTGTGGGGGTTTTGCCGCTGCTGTTTTAATTTTCAGACTTTTCTCAAATTTTTTGAAGAAAGCATCTCTTATATCATTATAATTAATAAATAAAGTGTGAACATGCTAGGCCAATAGACGAGGCTTAAATTCTTGGTATTTTACCAATTGATTATGGTGGTATAGCTAGCAATGCAGAAAAATCAAAACAAGTTTTATTTAATTAAAGAAGATTTAATAGCAGTTTCTAAGTGTAATCCCCAAAGAATATCTGCTACCATTAAATGAACTAAGGGCGAGCACCACCACTGCAGCCCATATGAGCTGCCTATATTCAAAATCTGTAACCTGGGCATGAACTTTTGTCCAAGGACATCTGGAAAATACTTTCTTCCCCAGGAAACTCTGAGAATCTTCTTCCTCCTGAGCATGTGGAGCATTTTGTAGGAGTTACTGAGGACCTCAGAGAGCTGACCTCTATACAGGAATTTTAACCTCAGTATAGCAGAACTGATTCCCAGAGCACATTGTCTTTTTACTGATACAATTAATCTTTTGTCCCGTAAGTGGAAAAACCTGGAAATGCATTAGAAAAAGCCCTTGAGAGTACACCGTAAGTCTTTAGCAGTGCAGAGAGAGAAATCCTGGAGTAAACCTGCATCTCTTACAGGGTTGGAAATAAAGAATTTACTTTTCTGAATTTCCTTCTAGGTGCAGTGCTTATTTGAGAGGGAGCAGAGAGAGCAACAAAATGACACATTTGCAGCAGTATGTGACCAAAGATATATCAAGATGAAATCTGCCTTTTTGCTGTGAGTGAATCTCTTCTGTCAGACTCCTATAAGGAGTGTGTCATTCCTGTGTACAGCACCATCTCCAGCTCCTCACCTGGTATTAAAAGCATCCTGTCAGCTTCAACAGCAGGGGCGGCGGAGTTAAAATTTGGGGGTCTTCTACACAGTGCAGGAGAAACCACAGCCATGGTGTCAGTGATCTGACTCAGCCCTGTTACAGCTCTTTTTGTTCTTGTACACATTTCAGTTGGCATGCAGAAGGCAGCAGAGTGCTGAGCACTTGCAGAGTGGTTGCAGAGGGGTTAAATTCTCATCCCCTGCCCGTGCTGAGGTCCCTGCAGGGATGGGTTTACAGGGTTGGCTGTGGGTCAGGCCCAGCCATGTGAGCAGCCCCTCTCACCCTCCCAGAGCAAGCACTTCAGGGACCCTCAGAGTCCTTTTTTCTCCCCAGAACCCCAAGAGATGCTGGACACACTGCTTTTCCGTAGGTGGGAGCACAAAACCTCCCTTGCACACCCCATCCTAACCCCAAAGAGGTGTCTCCCACAGGTGGGAAGCCGAGGAATAATGAGGGCAAGGTCACAAGCAGCAGGGTGGAAGAAGCCAGCCTCGCCCTTCCCTAACTGTGAGCACCCTTGCATTTTAATCATGCATTTTGAGATAAACTTCGTGCTGTTGTCCTCAAGGAAGGAGTGTTTCTCAGTATAGGCATGATGTAATGCTCCTTTTTTCGCTTCAGAAGGAAAACAGGCACTGCAGTCTGTGCCTCAACAATGCCTGTGCAGTTAAATAGCTCACTCTGCAGCTGTGTGTGGGAGCACAGCACAATGCCAGTCTCGGAGTAACTCATTTTCCAGGCACAGCAGCGCCGAGCAGGAAACTCCCTGGCACAGGGCTGACCTGGATGGGGGGAGCCGCCAGGAGACAGTGTCGTGCCAGAGGCTTCTTTGCCTGCTGTTTTCCATCTGGGAGTGTTGGTGGCTCCAGGCAAATCTTCCCCTCAAGGCAGACTGGGAATGAGGCAAAGCTAAGTGCTGTGGAATGGACTCTCAGCGATGGACCTGTCCCACATGGCTCGTTCACGTCACCTCTGCTTCCATGGCTCTCTCCTGAGCCACAAGCTGCAGCAGGAGGGAGCTGCTGTTCCCTCCCATTTGTGCCCTCTGTGGAACATTTCAGACATCTCCCAGCAATGCAAGCTGGTCCTTTCCACCACCTTGCAAGCCTGAGGTACATGAGGCATGGAATGAAAATGTCAGTGTCTCTCTAGGCAATGGGAAAAAATTCCCTCGATGCTCAACAGCTTGAAATGCTCACATTGGCACATTTTCCGTAGACCAGGACAAGGGTGAGCTACCCAAGCACCCTGATGTCCAAGCAGGGTGGGCATGCCCTTTGGAGTGCTGCTCGCCCACGTCTTTGGGATGATGTGCCTTCTCTGTTTATGCCTGGATTGCCCCAGGAGCCTGATGTTGCCACGGGCCATGCCCATCATTTGTATGCCAGCTTTCCTGGCTGCAAGCTCTTCTGTATTCCCATAGGCAAAATGTCTGATTTTTAGGCTGTTCAAAAGTTTTCAGTTTCTCAGAAACTTCTGTCAGCTCCTGCTGCTCAGCCTTGGTTTTCATGTCCTTCTCTGAGCCTGAGCCTTCGGCATAAAAGCCTATTGTATTGCCACAAAGCAAGACCAGAATTTATTAGTTTTTTTACTGTTTCACTAGCACAAAGTGACTGCTGTGAAAGTCCATCATGATAAATTCCTCTGGGATGCGATGGCCTGAAACGGATCAAAGGCGCTCGGGAAGCAGAGCGGTGAGTGAGCATTTCCAGCTGCTGCACGTGTGCCTGGAATGCTGGAGTCCCTGAAGACTGATGCAGAGCAGAATAAGAGGTGCCCAGCAGTGTCCTGTGGCAGCCAGCACATGGGCATCACTCTGAAAAAGGATTGCGGTTTGTTTCTTTAAATGCATCACCTAGAAGCCTTGCAAGGTCAGAAGTTCTCTGCTATAATGAGCACATTCTCCTGTGTGTGAAAGCATGGGATTTGCTAATGCACATTATTTTTGCCAATTGAATCAATTAGTAAACAAAAACCTCTCTGCAAGTCTATGGAAGCTTACTTTCTAAGAAGGAAAAATAAATCAGAGGTCAAAACAGATCTCTGGCCTGAGCAGCTGTGCAAGTCACTACATTTTCCTTTGCAGCAATCTCAAATGTGTCAGGACCTTAAGTCTCTGCAGAGAAAATTAATACCATTTGTCCAAAATGGCTCAGAGGTCACTGAAAGCTTGACCAAATTTATAGAGGGTGTGTTGCAGTGTGAAGACAGTGTGTTGGTCTCTAAATTCAAAGCAACAAGCCAGGCCTGGTTTTTCTTTTAGTATCACGTGCACATTTTCATCATGCTACACTAAAATGTCACATCCTTCTTCTAGATAAAATAGAAAAACCTCTGGGAGGAACAATTTTGGTCTAAGAGAGGAAGTTTGGCGGAAAAGATTCTTCTCCCTTAGGCGTGGCAAGAGAAAGGGTTAAATGAGCTGTCTAGAAAAAACTGGTGAGGCTGAGGCACGAGAAAGGAGAAGAAAATACTCACTGCTCCTGGAAAACCTGAAGTCCATTCCTGGCAGATGCCAGGGTGGGGTCCAGATGGACAAACAGCTATTGAGCAGCAGGGCTGCTGACACCACCCCATTCACACGCTGAACAGCGATACTGGAAACATCCAGGGCAGCTGCTTTCTCCTTCTAGGGGAAAGGGAAGCTTTTTCCATTATTAATTCAGGTGGGTTGAGACTGGGTGCTCCTTGCAACCGTGAGTTAACCCCATTGAGGGAATGGATGAGAAACCATGACATGACGGAAGATCCCAAGAGCAAAAAGAGCAGGTGGTCACAGTGCTGGGAGAGCTGAGGAGCTCTGCACAAGCTTGCCCTGTCCTCTGTCCCCAGCACATCCAGCGGTGGGGACAGCCCAGCGCCAGGTCCCCATCCACCCTTGCTCTCCACCCATAGGGTTTCGCAGGCAGAAAGAAAATGTGCTAAGAGATAGGAATGTGAAGAGGGGAAAATTGCATGTTCACAGCAATTTCCCAGCAATTGGCATTGCTGCTTTCTGGAGCAGCTTCTCAATCCTCGGAGCTCGGCTGGGCCTCCTGTGGAGTGTGGGTTCATACATCCAGTCAGGATGATTTTGTGGCCTGAGGCTGCTTAGCAGTGCTTTTTTTTTTTTTTTTTTTTTTTACCTGGCAGTGTTTTTAAAGCACAGCAGCTTTCTTTACTACTGCTCTCATCACCTGGAAAATGCCAGCCAATGTCCTGTAAATAATGTGACAATGTTTTCATAACTGCTAACATCTCTACGTCTCATAATGTATCTAAACCTAGCCCTTCTGAAGGGTTCAGTCTTTGGTTTCAAAAGTCTGCCCCAAATCAGGACAGATACTTTGGGCTAGGCCGAGGTTTATCCTTCCCCTTCTTCTTCTAAATCCCTCAGAAAAAATTGTCCCACCCATCACTTTTTTGATCAAGCTTAGGCTTTCTGCCTTGAGCCTCTCTAGTCTCCCCTCTAAGCTGCTTGTATGCTTGGGGAGTGTAGAATGTTCCCATCAGAAGTGAAGCATCCAGGTTGGTTCAGAGAAATGTAGCAGAGAAGGAAAGGACAGAAAGCACTTGAGGAAAAAAGAGGGAAAGAGGACATGTATGTCTTGGGAGGCGGTGGACGAAAACACAGGAGGGGATTACAGAAGATAAATGTGGTGCAGCTTGGTGAATAATGAAGGAGGAATGACAAGAAGACATGGGAGGACTGCAAGAGTGGTTTATTGCAGACAGGCTTTTTGACACTAGGAAGGACCTGATTAGGAAAAATTTTTTTCAAGAAGGAAAATGTGTAAGGAAATACTGAGATAAAGCCTAGAGGTGATGAGGCAGTGAGAGAATTGCATTCAGTAAAGGTGAAAATGTTGATTGGTGATGAAACGTGGTTATTTTTTTGTGTGTGCATGTGAATTTGGCTGTAATTCAACAGAGGACTTAATTTGGTTTGTTTCTAAGTAAAACCACATAAAAATCCCTGCCAGAAGCAATGACAAGCCCAGAGGACAGAAGATTTGGTGGGGTCTCATGATCTTCCGCCCCTTTAAGCACTCTCTTGCAGAGGGAAGGGTGTTGGCTTGACGAGGCTGAGAGCTGAGACACCCAAATTCAATTTTCCTTCCCTTTACCCAGGCTTTCTTCCGTTTGGATTTTTTTTTTTTTTCCCACACAGCTAGAACAGACAGGAGCTGAGGTGCCCCTCTAGCCTGTCTGCCTCATTTTTGTGATTTTCAGCTCAAAAAAGGCTGTCTTGATTCCAGGCAATGGGTAAGAGTCACCTGTCCTTTGAATTTTACCATGCATTTTACTTTAAAATAGCATCCTGCTCTGGTGCTATTCCCTGATGCAGAGCCTTGGAGCCCAAAGTGCACATGAACAAATGTGTGTTAGGAGTGGCTGGGGGCGACGGGGCAGGCGTGGGCAATTTTTCACAGGTGAAAGACAAGTGTTCCCTCCTCAACATGCAATTTGCTGCAGTGCAGAGGGCCGGCACAAAACTTACACATCATGTCAGCCCCACTTTAAAAGGTCATTTATTGTGGAAATAGTCCTTGTGCTGGTTCTCTGAACAGGGATGAATATTGGTCTCTGGGCAGAGCATTGCTCGCTCTAGGAGCCCCAGCTTAAAAAATTAAACATTGCTTCTTTTTTTTAATGTGCCACCTCAGTGCAAATCTTTTTCACTCCCTTCATAAGAATTATTTGTATAGCTTTATTTTAAGTAAGAGAAATTTCATTCTCCTTGTCATCCTCTTCCCTCCTTGCCCAGCACTTTTTTCTCAGTTTGCCAACATTAAAAAGAAGTATAAAGCCTTTGAAAGCCTCACTAAGACTCTCTCCTCAGACAGCCATATTCTCTTTGTTGGCTGACAAGCACAAGACATGGAAGATTTTGCTTCAATATCATCTGGTTTCTAGTTACAGCCTTAGGAAAATAATTTCTACTTCTGAAATATGGCAAAAGCTCCTGTTAAGTGCATCTCATTTTCCTGGA